>JAAVTI010000962.1:0-164783 GCA_011947335.1 Phytophthora constricta
ACAAGAATGAGTATGCGAAGAGCACGTGGCTTATCGTCTGTACGAAAAGCCTGCCGACGAATCCGTGCTCCACCTCGGTGGGAGACTGTTTCAGCAATACTGTGTTGACCAAAGAGCCAAAGTAGAGCAAGACCAGCTTCGTTACGTGGCGAATCATCAGAAAGAGTTTCGAGCAGATTTATACGTTGGACTTGCAGACGCGTCGCAGTGAACAGCCCGTGCTGCAAGATGGCGAAACACGTATTTCGGAATACGACCGAAACACTAGGCAACTGGTGAATCCGGCCCTTCCCGACCGACGTCACTTCCTAGATGCGACTAGGCGACGGATCATTCTCCCCTTCACATACAGGAAGCCCACGCTATGTACCAGTCTTACCAGGATGCGATGGCGATTGTGCGTGAATTCGGGAAGCCAGACATCTTCTTAACGATGACGTGCAATCCGGAATGGGACGAGATCAAGGAGAGCATTCGTGATTTTCAAAATGCACAAGATCGTCCCGACATCGTGGCGAGGGTTTGGCAACGAAAGCTTCGAGCGCTGTTAAAAGACTTGGACAATGGCGTCCTGGGTCGAGTCGTTGCACGAATCTATGTGGTCGAGTTCCAAAAGCGCGGTCTACCTCACGCTCATATTTTTAACATCTTGGTCGATCAAGACAAGCCTCGAACCAGGGATCGGATCGATCAGTTGGTGTCAGCGGAGCTTCCAGATCCGGTAGAGAACAAAGCGTTGTACAAGACAGTGACGACGTGTATGATGCATGGTCCGTGTGGCGCACAACATCCGAATAGCCCTTGCATGAGGGACGGCAAGTGCTCCAAAGGGTTTCCTAAACCTTTGGCTGAGACAACAAGAGCGAATCAAGATGCGTATCCTGTATACAGACGACGTCGCCGTACAGAAGGTATTTTAAGATCAAAAGCCGCGAGTACGACAACGCCACCGTAAATCAGTGGGTGGTTCCGTACAACCCGTACTTTTCCCAAAAGTACGACTGCCGCATCAATTTGGAGGTATGCACGAACGTTTCGGCAGTAAAGTATCTCTACAAGTACGTGTACAAGGGACCCGACAAGATTATGCTTGACTGTGGAAGCTGTGCGGAACGGCAACCAAACTCCCAGAGACCTACGCGAAGAGCCAAATTAGATTCTGCGGTATGTGGAGACGCTACATTTCCCGGTCGAAGCCTGCATTGAACTGTTTGGGTTTCCTATCAAGCCAAGACTCACGCTGTGATCAAGCTTAACGTCCACCTTGAAGGCTACCAATTGGTGCTTTCCAATCGGATGACGATCCGGAAGAGGTGCTGCAACGTGGAGGTCATACGACTCTGACTCGCTATTTTGAGCTTTGTGCAAGTGACGCTCCAGAGAATCAGGTGGCTAAGACCATGCTGTATCAAGACATTCCGAAGGAGTTCGCGTGGAAGGAAAAATGCTGGGTTCGGCGTAAGCGGTACCAAGCTGCAATTGGTCGCATGGTATGTGTCGCCTCGAGATGTGGAACGGTTCTACATTCGCTTTATGCTGTGTCATCGTAGGAGTTCGACTCCTTCGAAGACTTGAGAACTGTTGATGGACAGGTGTGTGCAACATACCGAGATGCAGCTTTACAGGCCGGATACCTGGAGCATGATGGCGAATGGGTCTCTTGCATGACAGAGGCTTCCGCTATCAAGATGCCTTACCAGCTTCGACAACTTTTCGCCACGATTTTGGTGTACTTGATGCCCACAGACGTCAAGAGACTATGGGACCAATTTTACGGTGAACTCTCCAGAGACTATGAGTACCAATACCGCGAATTGGAAGGCGAAGAAAAGGAAAACATGGTCAAGTTTCAGACACTCAAGAGTCTTTAAGAACTCTTAGAGGCGAACGGAAGCGGTGTCAACCAGTTCAGTGATCTTCCGCAGCTTTCGGAGTTCCCAAATTTATTGCTCGAGTCACTTCGACGCTATAGTCTCCTCGATCGAAAACAGCATGGATACGACGAGGGTTTGCTGATGGAGACCGTTGCTAAGGAGGACCAGCTCAACCAAGGCCAAAAGGTTATCTATGACACTGTCGTTGATGCAGTAGACAACCCCGAACCAGGGAACAAGTTGTTTTTATTGACGGGCATGGTGGCACAGGAAATCGACCCTTCTCCGTCACATCCTTGCCAAGGTGCGAGCGTCCGGTAAAATCGCTATTGCTGTGGCTTCCAGCGGGATTGCTTCGCTGCTTCTCATGGGTGGCCGCACTGCGCACTCACGTTCAAGATTCCCTTAAGATGGATGAACACTCGACATGCGGCATCAAGAAGCGGATGCACTTGCAAGAGTTGCTTAAAGTAGCCAGCTTGATTATCTGGGATGAAGCTCCTATGACGCACAGACATGCACTTGAAGCGGTCAACCGGACACTGCAAGACATTCTGAACAGCTCCGAGCAATTTGGTGGGAAGGTTGTTGTTCTCTCGGTGATTTCAGGCAAATCCTTCCTGTCGTAAAGGGAGGTACATCTGCCGAGACGATCAACGGCTGTCTGAAGTCGTCTGTGATGTGGGGTGAATTCACACAGCTCATGTTTAAGGAAAATATGAACGTTAAGTCAGCTGAAAACGAGGCGGCCGCCGCAGAGCTGGAAGAGTTCGCCAACTTCTTACTTCAGGTTGGCGAAGGCCGACACGAGGTCAACCCTGTATTGGGGCAAGACTACATGAAGATTCCGTCGGACATGGTTTGGAAAATCCACCCGATGCTGCTGGCGAAGAGAATGATGAATTCTTACCTGGTGCGATTCCAAAAGGTGTTACCCGGATCATTGACGAGATGTACGCTGATATCAACGACCTGAAATTGCGACGGACGAGTACTTCGCAAACCGTACAATTCTAACGACGACCAACGCGATGGTGAACGAATCAACGAAGCCGTGGCAGAGCGCTTAACAGATACGGCTCAAGAGTATCTGTCAACGGACTCTGTCGAAGACGACGACGGAGGTTTATTCGAGCAGGAGCTGCTGCATTCGCTGAATATCAACGGGATTCCACCCCACCGGCTGATTCTCAAGAAAGGCATGCCCATCATGATGATGAGAAACTTGAATCCGAACTTGGGACTCTGCAATGGTACACGTCTCTGTATCGTTGATCTCAAGCCTCATGTCATCCACGCGAAAATAATGACAGGTGAGCGTCCAGGCCAAGACGTGCTGATTCCCAGGATTGTGTTTATTAGTGATGACACTGTTCGTGATTTCCCGTTCCAGCTGCGTCTGCGTTTGCCATGACGATCAACAAGGCTCAAGGACAGACTCTACAAAATTTGGGACTGTATTTGGGTACGCCGTGCTTTTCGCTCGGACAGCTATACGTGGCGTTATCCAGAGTCACCCAAAGATCGAAGTTCAAGGCCCTGATCGAGTATCCCGACCTCGAAGAGGACGATGGTACGTATACTGCCAACATCGTCTACAGACAGATTTTCCTGTAACCGCAGTTGGACGGTTGATAAGCGCAAGTCTCAACATTTGATAACTTCTCAATACACATTACGTTTAAGAAAAACATTTCCGCCGACGACAGCGAGACGTTTATAAAGTATACGCAGCACCAAAGCCTCGGCACTTGCCGAGCGTAGCGAAGGCGGGCCTTGGAGAGTAGTGGAGCGAGCTGCGAAGCGAGCGCAACGGGCTGCATCAAACCATGTACCTCCGCCCGCAAAGCGGGCGGCGCCGACTAGTTATTAATTACAAATTAAAGGCCGAGTCGATGCTGTTTTCACCGTTCTGACAAACTTCTGCTATGAAGGGTTGCTATTCCACAGTCAGATTAAACTGCACGTAAAAGCGGAATCCTACGATATATGATTCCCAAAACTCGAGTTTTTGCAACTAAGACTGTTGCCTTTCACCCTCAATTTCTCAGCTTCTAGGCATGCAAGGGTACCAGTAGATACTGCAAAATAAAGTTGAAACACACTTGAACACGTTGGCATTCATAACTCCAAATGCCAACTTTCTTACTAAGACCGTTTTTGTTTGGGGCGGTCTCATATGTGCAAGGTAAATCAGGGATTGCAATTCTCCTTTGCCGGGAATTCTGTAATAAGTCAGTCTGACTGACACGTGCCGACCTCTTTGATTGCGAGTGCTATAGCGATTGCAAATCTCCACATCAACAAGGGTGTTTGTTGCCCGCAACCCATATGAGTCATGGGTCATGCGTGACCTGTCGTTAAACTACTCTGATTGGTCGAAAAGCGCATGCATGTCACTGACTCAGAAGTTCGAGCAGGATCGCTGTCCACACACTTCGAATTGCGCGTCTTCCAAGCAGACTAATCTATCTCCACCTCGCGACAAAATGAGCTCCCCGCAGTCGATCACCTGCAAGGCCGCCGTGTGCTGGAACGCCAAGGAGGCTTACGTGCTGGAGGACGTGGTGGTGGCGCCCCGCGCGCCGGCGAGGTGCGCGTCAAGATTCTGGCCACGGGCGTCTGCCACACGGACGAGTACACGCGCTCGGGCGCCGACCCGGAGGGCATTTTCCCCGTTATCATGGGCCACGAGGGCGCCGGCGTCGTGGAGAGCGTGGGACCCGACGTGACGTCCGTCAAGGTGGGCGATCACGTGGTGCCGTGCTACACGCCGCAGTGCCGCCGGTGCAAGTTCTGCAAGTCCAGTAAGACGAACCTGTGCTCCATCATCCGCTCCACGCAGGGCCGCGGCCTCATGCCTGACGGCACGTCGCGCTTCACGTGCAAGCGTAACGGCGAGACGCTGTTCCACTTCATGGGCACGTCCACGTTCTCTGAGTACACGGTGCTGCCCGAGATCTCCGTGGCCAAAATCGACCAGTCGGCGCCGCTCGACAAGGTCTGCCTGCTGGGCTGCGGTATCACCACCGGCTACGGTGCTGTGATGAACACCATGAAGGTGGAGAAGGACTCGACCGTCGCTGTCTTTGGACTTGGCGCCGTGGGTCTGGCTGTCATCATGGGCGCCAAGGCTGCTGGCGCCCGCAAGATCATCGCGGTCGACATCAACCCCAAGAAGTTCCCCATTGCCGAGGAGTTTGGTGCAACGCACTGTGTGAACCCGAAGGACTACGCCGACCGACCGATCCAGGAGGTACTGATCGAGATGACTGAGGAGGAGGGCTTCGGTGGCCTGGACTATACGTTCGAGTGCATCGGTCGCCCGGAGACCATGCGTGCTGCACTCGAGTGTTGCCACAAGGGCTGGGGCCAGTCGTGCATCATCGGTGTGGCTGCTTCCGGCGTAGAGCTGGCGACGCGTCCGTTCCAGCTTGTGACGGGTCGTCGCTGGCTGGCAGCGCCTTCGGTGGATTTAAGAGCCGCGACGGCGTGCCCGCTCTCGTTAACAAGTACATGAAGAAGGAGCTCAAGGTGGACGAGTTTATCACCCACAAGTTCGACCTGCCGCAGATCAACGACGCGTTCGAGGCGATGCACCACGGCGATGTACGTACCTTCAACTGGAACCTGGCATCATTCACCAGCGTGTCACTAACCTCTTGCTTTCTTGTCCTACTCACGCAGTGCATCCGCGCGATCGTCTACTTCCACGGCGTGCCGCAGGAGTAAGCAGCTTGTTAACACCCGAAGTAGAGAACGGTGTGCAAGTTGAGTGAGTCCATTCTGCTTATGAGGTTGGTAAATCGACGGAGCGAGGTCGCTCCCGCACTGCTGAACACGACAAAGTATCCCATCGATTCATAGTTGTCCATGCCGAATTCCTTGCTCTACCTAATCGTGTCCTAGCTTTCTCACAAATGCAGCTCCAAGCCCGATCATTTTCTCCTGGTATGCTGGGCAAAGGCTACCACATTCATCCAGGCAGCGACTGCAATGGCCGAATGGCTGGCCTGCATGCTCAAGCCTGGGATTTGATCCGGTTTTTTGGCGGGCGCATCCTCCTCAAAACGGCCACAAGAATTTTTGACTTGGCGATTGTATGTGGCGGCGTACGTCACCCAATCCCGCGCCTCATCACGATGTTTAGAGGGCTTTTTAAGCAGTTCCAAGCCAAGCCAAGCCACTCCGCCTGTTCGCCTCGACGAGATCTCATCGGTTTTCCTCCGCTCCACTTCATTCTGCAATTTGCCAGCCAAGAAGAAGACTACCGGTAGACTTCCCACCACTCGACCATGAGCGTGCAAGCCAAGGCCGGAGACAAGGTCGTGCTCGCGTACAGCGGCGGCCTGGACACGTCCATCATCCTCAAGTGGCTCACTAACAAGGGCTTCGAGGTCATCTGCTACTGCGCCAACGTGGGCCAGCAGGGCGAGGACTACGAGAAGGTGCGCGCCAAGGCGCTGAGCCTGGGCGCCAGAAGGTATACATCGAGGACCTGCGCGAGGACTTTGTCAAGTACTACATCTTCGAGGCCGTCAAGGCCAACGCCGTCTACGAGTCCCGCTACCTGCTGGGCACGTCGCTGGCCCGCCCGGTCATCGCCAAGAAGCAGGTGGAGATCGCCCAGGCCGAGGGCGCCCGCTACGTGGCTCACGGCGCCACCGGCAAGGGCAACGACCAGGTCCGCTTCGAGCTGTGCGCCCAGGCCCTGGACGCCCACCTCAAGACCATCGCCCCGTGGCGCGACGCCGAGTTCATCGATAAGTTCAAGGGCCGTGCTGACCTCATCCAGTACGCCAAGGAGCAGAACATCCCCATCGACGCCACCCCCAAGGCCCCTACAGCGTGGACGAGAACCTGTACCACACCAGTTACGAGGCTGGCATGCTCGAGGACCCCATGACCGCCCCAATGGTCGAGATGTTCAAGATGACGGTGGACCCCAAGGACGCCCCCGACGCCGCCGAACAGATCAGTATCCGCTTTGAGAAGGGTATCCCCGTGGGTGTGACCAACCTGACGGCCAAGACCCCGGAGCTCACGGGCGCTCTGCCTCTATTCCTGGAGCTTAACAAGCTGGCCGGCAAGCACGGCGTCGGCCGCATCGACATTGTCGAGAACCGCTTCGTCGGCATCAAGTCGCGTGGCTGCTACGAGACCCCCGGCGGCACTATCCTGCGTCACGCCCACCTGGACCTGGAGGGTATGTGCATGGACCGCGAGGTCATGAAGGTGCGCGACACGCTCTCGTGCAAGTTCGCCGAGTTCTGCTACAACGGCTTCTGGTTCGCCCCGGAGATGGACTTCGTGCGCAACGCCATTGACTTTTCCCAGCAGAACGTGACGGGCTACGTGAACCTGGAGCTCTACAAGGGCAACGTTACGGTGATCGGCCGCTTCTCGGACGAGGCTCTGTACAGCGCTGACCTGGCCAGCATGGACCAGGAGGGCGGCGGTGCCAACTTCGACTACAACCCGGCTGACGCCCAGGGCTTCATCCGCATCAACGCCACGCGCCTGAAGGCCTGGCGGTGCCGCCCGCAGCCCAAGAAGTAAGCTCGCGGAGTTTGCTTTTTATAGGAGGAAGGAGGAGACGCCACGGCATAGCTCCGAAAGGGATGGCACCGAAGTACCAAACACAAAAATGCATATGATCGGGTGCCGCTCGGAGCGAATAGCGTAGCATAACAACACTGAAATGCAGCGCTGCTTTCTTCTTTCCTTTGTTAGATGCTCCTTGAAGATGTATCAATCTGATGCGTTGTGTGTCAGCATCAGTACCCATTTTGTTTTTTGCTTCTCAAATGGGTCGGATTGAGTACCTAAAAACGAAGGTTTGCCCAAAATCTGGTCACTCTCGAGTCCGACATTGGACACCTTTTGCTCACGTATTTTACGGAAAATGTTGGGATGGCCGGGACACAGGGATAGGTGTGTGCAAGACCGAACCAACTTCTCGTCAAAAGCTTTAGTTCTTTTCGGAAAAAGGGCCCCCTTTCGGTAAGGAGCCAAACTCGTCAAAGCTGAAGGAATTCGCAGCATACATATAATAAAATGCATTAAATATCAAAGGCAATTTGACAAGCTATCACATATCTCG
Organism: Phytophthora constricta; assembly: GCA_011947335.1. NCBI lineage: Eukaryota > Oomycota > Peronosporomycetes > Peronosporales > Peronosporaceae > Phytophthora > Phytophthora constricta. The sequence goes on from JAAVTI010000962.1 coordinate 7,978, forward strand.
AGGGCACCTTCACCATTTGCCAAATGGACGGCAACGCCAAGGACGGATACAGCTGCAACGACGCCAACGTGGACGCCAACACGTGCGGCACCGGAGTAGAAAAGACGAAGATAGCGCCCAAGAACAACAGCAACGTATACACGGCATCTAGGAGCAGCAGCACAGTGGCGAGTGGCAGTTTCTGTGGTCATAAACTAGGGCCAATGCCCGCTGTCGACAAGTCGGTGCCTCCATTCTAAGCTCACCTGCTATCCAGTTCGACGCCCAAGGTCGTCCGAAACACAGCAGCAGCTATGTAGATCTATTGCTACAAAATGTTGCCGTTGTCCTCGCCAAGCATTTGACTTTTAACGCGAACTGCGATTTGTTGTTAATGAACAAAAGGCGTAATTTACGTGAGCAAAAGGTGTCAAATCTCCTCAGGCGCATTGAACTAATGTAAAAAGGCAGCTGCGCGAGTGCCACTCCTCGGATTCCGTAAAATACGTGAGCAAAAGGTGTCTATTAATAACTTGTCCCTGGATAGCAAGCGTTTAAAGCGTGGACTGTGCTGCGGCGGCTCGAGCTGAAGGTTGTGGCGTGAAGCGATGAGTTCAGGATAAGAACGAGGGCGCTTATAGTTAACTGATCAGATTTGGAACGTGGGCCATTGCAGTGGATAGTTGGGCGATGTTGAATGAAACGAGCTACCAGTATTCAAAGGTTTTAAGTAGACGTTTGCCTCGCTGAAGGAGCTGAAGATGCTGGACGCTAGAAAGCGAAGTGGCATAATACCACCTAGCTTTGGATCTTTGGATGGCTATGCCACTGGCAATGTGCAGATGGTGGTAAGAGCATTTCTACTGTGTGTAAAAGAAATATAGGGGTTTCTGTGACGATGTTCAAATTGATGGAATCTTAGGCTGAGACTCTCAGCTCATGGATATCAACGCTTGTTGGTAGCAACCTGAACCAAGATAATATGACTGCGATGGAAACCTGGAGGCTACAGTCGCTGTACGGCATCAGTCAGCAAGACAGCTAGAAGTAAGGGAATCGAAAGCAAAGCGAGAATACTTATCATGGGCTGCCGAAGAAGGCTTGGGATTTCTCGTAGGCAGCGCTTGCCTGAGGATTCAAGTCCTGCAGCCGTAGGTGAAGTGGCAGCTGATCAGCGCTATGCTTCAAACTTAATGACACGTATTAGTGATACCGAAACGAGTTCAAAATGAGTGCACTTTTCGTTTAGTTTATGTTCACTTTGTAACCCTAACCCTGAAATTGAAGGGACGGATGTCATGAACCTCAAAACCACCAAAAACGAAGGTGTCAGCAAAATTCTTTCAACGAAGGTGTCAGCAAAACTTTTCCCGATTTACAACCAACCTTTAAGGAGAAAGGAAGAGAACCTTGAGTCAAGCATGATCTAAGCATGCTTTGTATGGAGTTGAAGACCGTGTGCCCCGCACGCGCCTAAAAGCTTGAGATTGTTGTGGCTTGCCGAGCGAGCTCGTGACACCCCTCCTCTACGACCCTAACCCTTTTGTTAGTTCAGCAGATTTTCATACCGAATTACCGATTGTAAAACCGAGCATTATGTATCACCAGAAAGCGCCAAACTTAATGATGTCAACAAGCGGTCATGAGCGACTTCGTGTTGGCACAGCGGCTGCAACAGTTTGCCAGCGTCCAAGGTTTCGTCAAACACATCCCCTTCCCGTGCAACTTGCACGGGGAGGCACTGCAAGGAACTGACATGCGTTCGTTCGTCCGTGTCATGACTCACAAAAGAACCCGGTCCGAATGTTTTGCTCATCTCGGTTTTTGCGGGAAGAACAACCTTGCGTGTCAGCTCGTCCCGCATAGCGAAAAGTCTTGCCTGGCGGGCTCTGATTCATACCCTCCCACACATAAAAACTTAGCTGCATTATTGCCTCCTATGCTTAACGAGCCACGAGTCATGGAGTGCAGCTATTCGCCTCGCACCGCGCGATGGTAATCTCGTATTTGCCGCTGGATTCCGAAACTTTTCGGCGTTGATTTTTGATGCGATTAGAGGGGGTGCCCGCGCGAGGAATTCAAATAAGCCAGTAGATATCTACTGGTTTCGTTTTTCAAGGCGTTTTACTGATTTTGATTTACTAAGTTCGTCTGGTGGTCGGCAATTGAGTTCGGCCATAATGTCTTGGGCGGTCCATCTTCCGCGCATCGACTGATACACGAAATGCACTGCTTCTAGCCCAGAAGGCAGTCGAGTTCTCCACGGGATGTTTATAGACCGTTCCCAGGTTACCTCCCGGTATCCGACCGATTGGATTAAATAATACGTTTGCAAATTCACCCAGCGCTTTGCGTAAATCTTCTCTACTTGGTATAGTTGCTCTTCACGTCCTCTACGCTCGCGATTATCCTGTGAAAACGAGCCGCCTCCGCACTTGCTTTCCTCTTGCAGTCGTCCACCGATTTCTCGCTCCTCGTGGTCGTTTTCGCGCACGGAGAGTTCCCTGTTGAGCCTCAGCTGCCAAGACGATCCGTCAAGACGGCGGTTAAAGTTTCTAGCTTGGCGTTGCAGACGTTGAAGAGCGGCATCTGACGGATTGAGAAATGGCCAACATCGCAGGCAACACCAGAGGCAACAGCAATGCATTTTGTCTCGGCGGCCTTCCATAGCAGTGGGTCTACAGTTGATAAGTACGCTTATTGGCTTGCTGACACCCTCTAAGCGAACTTAACATGCTCCTACTGTTTTGTACCCTGCTGACAACGAAACCAGTAGATATCTACTGGTTTATTTAAATTCCTCGCCCCGTGGCCTTGAAGGGGCGCGGCACCGCGATTTGATTGGCTGGCTATAGAACATAGCCAGGCGGTGTGACACCAACGCTGCTCCACGACTCGTGGTGGCAGGTACGTACCGTCGCACACGAGTGAGTGCTTGCACTCGCAGTCTGCTTGCTCGCCTAAACGATCGTCGAAAATGATAGCTTTACCAGGCAAACTGTGGCCAGCAGCGCGGCAGACATTGACGCCGTGCCGATGTCGCAGCAGCTTGGAGCAGCTTGTTGCCTTTGAAGCGGGGAACGCCACGGCGCCGTCTGTTCTGGCGCCGCCAAATGCCGCACGTGCAAGGACACGCAAGGCATTTCGGCGTCAGCATTTTGCACTCAGCTGCTGGTGACACCAAAGCGGGAAGGAGCCCATGCGCCGCATGGCCCGTATTTCGCGCAACAACCCAGCGTTTACCCTTTGATGATTCAGACTGTCTATTATTTAGCCTACGATAGCTTAGCTACGTATAACTCGCAAGATGTCTGGAGAGGGTCTTTTCTTCTACCATGACTCGTTTGCTCCCTCCTCGCTGTCTCATTCTGCCGGCTCGTCACTCCGGACGTCTCGGGGGCACGCCGCGTAGGACTCGTGGCTCCGTTGACCAAGTCCGGGGTTAGTGGGGTGCGCGCGTGGACGGATGGCGTGGCTGTACGACTCCTGTCGTATTGAAAGCCTACTTCAGGGGACAGAGGACGCCTGGCCAAGGGCCGTGATGCCTCCCAGCATCCGGCAGTTCTCAACGGGCCATCTTGACGTAATCCCTGGCCTCCTCCCTCACGGCGACTTGCTTAGCTCTTCAAGCCGCGTCACGGGAAGATAATCTAGCATAGACATCGCCTCCACACACCACTGGACGAAGAGTATCTGCCCTTGCGCTTAATGTACATATACAACCGGTACTGGATCTCAACGGGGTCGACACGGTCTTGAACGGAGTTCACTTCGTGGGACCGAGTGGCGCGCTCAGCGAACGGGACGGCGACTTGGGGATGGACGAGAAGAGCAGGAACTAACGAACGGTACGAGATGGTCGCTCTGCCGGCGACGCTTCTCGCACCCCTCGGGATTTTACCGTTCGGACTGCTCCCCTCGCGGGGTGCACGCTGCGCTGCCTCCCGGGAGCGCACGCAGTTTGGAAGACCTCCCCCTTTTTAACCTTGTCCCCACTATGGGGGACTTCCCGTCAAGGCAGGGGGCCAGTTCGCTGGCTCTTAGGAGGTCTTCGTCGTTTGTCCGTTCAAGCCTCGGATGAGCTCTGGAGGAGCTCAGCTCGAGAGGTTTTTAAGGAGCCCTAAAACCTCAGGAATCGAGCTCGTGAGGTTTTAGAGCTCCTTGATAAACCTCACGAGTACGCTTGAGATCAAGAGATCACAAAGGACGTGCTCGATCTTCTGCAGCTCCCATTGGACCAAAACGGCACTCCTTCATTCGCGTGAAATATTTCACGATCCTGAGAATAAAATCCCCCAGCGACGTGATGGTGCTAACTCGAGCACAAGCCGCTGCTCAAGCTGCTTCTCAAGCCGCTGCTCCAGCTGACTTTCAAGACCCCGAATCAGTAGGAGTAACTGCGATTATCGAGCATCCAGGCGAGCCGCAGACATCAGCAGTGTTGTTCTCCCAAACAACAACGACCACGTGGCATATCTCGCGCAGCAGTTTATTACCCAGACCCAGGCTCTCGCTACGGAACAGGCGTTGCTTCATTATCGACAGTAAGGCCAAAGTCATGCCCAAAACGTCGCCCTGATGGCTGTCCAGGCCTCAACAGAGGCAAATGTGAACCAACTCACATATCAACAGCGTGTCATTGCGGAACAACTTGGAGACGCTCTAACAGCGACACAGACAGAGCTTCAGGAGAAATTCGAGCGCCTACAACTTCAAGAGAGCGAGCGAAATGCGCAAATCGAACGCTTCGTGAACGAGAAGCTTGCTGCGACGTTGCAAGAAGTGCAGCGGACATCACACGAGTCCCAGGTTGCGATTGAGTCCCAGACTGATGGAGCCCGTGATCGCTTCGAGGAGGTGGAGACTAAAATTTCCAGCAACCTTCAGGCAATACCAGCGCACATCCATCAAGTTGTGGAAGAAAGGCTTGTGGCTTTGAGGGATGAAATGCGCCCAGGCGAGGACACAACTCAGCTAGTACAAACAATGGTGGAAGCATCGTGTGTAAAAGCTGCCGAAGACAATAAGCAATCTCTTGAAGCTGAGCTGGCTCGTGCGCGGGAAGAAATGCACAAAGTGAAATTTTGCGCGATGTTGAGGGTCCTATGCGTGAATATGTTGAACGACTAGTCTCGGAATTGACGACAGAAACACAGAGTCAACTGGAAGCCCGCGTACAGCGCGCACTCACAAATACACAAGCTGAAGTCGCGATACAAGTTCAGCGGACATCACACGAGTCCCAGGTTGCGATTGAGTCCCAGACTGATGGAGCCCGTGCTCGCTTCGAGGAGGTGGAGACTAGACTTGCTAGCAACCTTGAAGCAATACCAGCGCACATCCATCAGGTGGTGGAAGAAAGGCTTGTGGCTTTGAGGGATGAAATGCGCCCAGGCGAGGACACAACTCAGCTAGTACAAACAATGGTGGAAGCATCGTGTGTAAAAGCTGCCGAAGACATTAAGCAATCTCTTGAAGCTGAGCTGGCTCGTGCGCGGGAAGAAATGCACAAAGTGAAATTTTGCGCGATGATGAGGGTCCTATGCGTGAATATGTTGAACGACTAGTCTCGGAATTGACGACAGAAACACAGAGTCAACTGGAAGCCCGCGTAAAGCGCGCACTCACAAATACACAAGCTGAAGTCGCGATACAAGTTCAGCGGACATCACACGAGTCCCAGGTTGCGATTGAGTCCCAGACTGATGGAGCCCGTGCTCGCTTCGAGGAGGTGGAGACTAAAATTTCCAGCAACCTTCAGACAATACCAGCGCACATCCATTAAGTTGTGGAAGAAAGGCTTGTGGCTTTGAGGGATGAAATGCGCCCAGGCGAGGACACAACTCAGCTAGTACAAACAATGGTGGAAGCATCGTGTGTAAAAGCTGCCGAAGACAATAAGCAATCTCTTGAAGCTGAGCTGGCTCGTGCGCGGGAAGAAATGCACAAAGTGAAATTTTGCGCGATGTTGAGGGTCCTATGCGTGAATATGTTGAACGACTAGTCTCGGAATTGACGACAGAAACACAGAGTCAACTGGAAGCCCGCGTACAGCGCGCACTCACAAATACACAAGCTGAAGTCGCGATACAAGTTCAGCGGACATCACACGAGTCCCAGGTTGCGATTGAGTCCCAGACTGATGGAGCCCGTGCTCGCTTCGAGGAGGTGGAGACTAGAATTGCTAGCAACCTTGAAGCAATACCAGCGCACATCCATCAGGTGGTGGAAGAAAGGCTTGTGGCTTTGAGGGATGAAATGCGCCCAGGCGAGGACACAACTCAGCTAGTACAAACAATGGTGGAAGCATCGTGTGTAAAAGCTGCCGAAGACATTAAGCAATCTCTTGAAGCTGAGCTGGCTCGTGCGCGGGAAGAAATGCACAAAGTGAAATTTTGCGCGATGTTGAGGGTCCTATGCGTGAATATGTTGAACGACTAGTCTCGGAATTGACGACAGAAACACAGAGTCAACTGGAAGCCCGCGTACAGCGCGCACTCACAAATACACAAGCTGAAGTCGCGATACAAGTTCAGCGGACATCCCACGAGTCCCAGGTTGCGATTGAGTCCCAGACTGATGGAGCCCGTGCTCGCTTCGAGGAGGTGGAGACTAAAATTTCCAGCAACCTTCAGACAATACCAGCGCACATCCATCAAGTTGTGGAAGAAAGGCTTGTGGCTTTGAGGGATGAAATGCGCCCAGGCGAGGACACAACTCAGCTAGTACAAACAATGGTGGAAGCATCGTGTGTAAAAGCTGCCGAAGACATTAAGCAATCTCTTGAAGCTGAGCTGGCTCGTGCGCGGAAGAAATGCACAAAGTGAAATTTTGCGCGATGTTGAGGGTCCTATGCGTGAATATGTTGAACGACTAGTCTCGGAATTGACGACAGAAACACAGAGTCAACTGGAAGCCCGCGTACAGCGCGCACTCACAAATACACAAGCTGAAGTCGCGATACAAGTTCAGCGGACATCACACGAGTCCCAGGTTGCGATTGAGTCCCAGACTGATGGAGCCCGTGCTCGCTTCGAGGAGGTGGAGACTAGACTTGCTAGCAACCTTGAAGCAATACCAGCGCACATCCATCAGGTGGTGGAAGAAAGGCTTGTGGCTTTGAGGGATGAAATGCGCCCAGGCGAGGACACAACTCAGCTAGTACAAACAATGGTGGAAGCATCGTGTGTAAAAGCTGCCGAAGACATTAAGCAATCTCTTGAAGCTGAGCTGGCTCGTGCGCGGGAAGAAATGCACAAAGTGAAATTTTGCGCGATGTTGAGGGTCCTATGCGTGAATATGTTGAACGACTAGTCTCGGAATTGACGACAGAAACACAGAGTCAACTGGAAGCCCGCGTACAGCGCGCACTCACAAATACACAAGCTGAAGTCGCGATACAAGTTCAGCGGACATCACACGAGTCCCAGGTTGCGATTGAGTCCCAGACTGATGGAGCCCGTGCTCGCTTCGAGGAGGTGGAGACTAGACTTGCCAGCAACCTTGAAGCAATACCAGCGCACATCCATCAGGTGGTGGAAGAAAGGCTTGTGGCTTTGAGGGATGAAATGCGCCCAGGCGAGGACACAACTCAGCTAGTACAAACAATGGTGGAAGCATCGTGTGTAAAAGCTGCCGAAGACATTAAGCAATCTCTTGAAGCTGAGCTGGCTCGTGCGCGGGAAGAAATGCACAAAGTGAAATTTTGCGCGATGTTGAGGGTCCTATGCGTGAATATGTTGAACGACTAGTCTCGGAATTGACGACAGAAACACAGAGTCAACTGGAAGCCCGCGTACAGCGCGCACTCACAAATACACAAGCTGAAGTCGCGATACAAGTTCAGCGGACATCACACGAGTCCCAGGTTGCGATTGAGTCCCAGACTGATGGAGCCCGTGCTCGCTTCGAGGAGGTGGAGACTAAAATTTCCAGCAACCTTCAGACAATACCAGCGCACATCCATCAAGTTGTGGAAGAAAGGCTTGTGGCTTTGAGGGATGAAATGCGCCCAGGCGAGGACACAACTCAGCTAGTACAAACAATGGTGGAAGCATCGTGTGTAAAAGCTGCCGAAGACATTAAGCAATCTCTTGAAGCTGAGCTGGCTCGTGCGCGGAAGAAATGCACAAAGTGAAATTTTGCGCGATGTTGAGGGTCCTATGCGTGAATATGTTGAACGACTAGTCTCGGAATTGACGACAGAAACACAGAGTCAACTGGAAGCCCGCGTACAGCGCGCACTCACAAATACACAAGCTGAAGTCGCGATACAAGTTCAGCGGACATCACACGAGTCCCAGGTTGCGATTGAGTCCCAGACTGATGGAGCCCGTGCTCGCTTCGAGGAGGTGGAGACTAAAATTTCCAGCAACCTTCAGACAATACCAGCGCACATCCATCAAGTTGTGGAAGAAAGGCTTGTGGCTTTGAGGGATGAAATGCGCCCAGGCGAGGACACAACTCAGCTAGTACAAACAATGGTGGAAGCATCGTGTGTAAAAGCTGCCGAAGACATTAAGCAATCTCTTGAAGCTGAGCTGGCTCGTGCGCGGAAGAAATGCACAAAGTGAAATTTTGCGCGATGTTGAGGGTCCTATGCGTGAATATGTTGAACGACTAGTCTCGGAATTGACGACAGAAACACAGAGTCAACTGGAAGCCCGCGTACAGCGCGCACTCACAAATACACAAGCTGAAGTCGCGATACAAGTTCAGCGGACATCACACGAGTCCCAGGTTGCGATTGAGTCCCAGACTGATGGAGCCCGTGCTCGCTTCGAGGAGGTGGAGACTAAAATTTCCAGCAACCTTCAGCAATACCAGCGCACATCCATCAGGTGGTGGAAGAAAGGCTTGTGGCTTTGAGGGATGAAATGCGCCCAGGCGAGGACACAACTCAGCTAGTACAAACAATGGTGGAAGCATCGTGTGTAAAAGCTGCCGAAGACATTAAGCAATCTCTTGAAGCTGAGCTGGCTCGTGCGCGGGAAGAAATGCACAAAGTGAAATTTTGCGCGATGTTGAGGGTCCTATGCGTGAATATGTTGAACGACTAGTCTCGGAATTGACGACAGAAACACAGAGTCAACTGGAAGCCCGCGTACGGCGCGCACTCACAAATACACAAGCTGAAGTCGCGATACAAGTTCAGCGGACATCACACGAGTCCCAGGTTGCGATTGAGTCCCAGACTGATGGAGCCCGTGCTCGCTTCGAGGAGGTGGAGACTAAAATTTCCAGCAACCTTGAAGCAATACCAGCGCACATCCATCAGGTGGTGGAAGAAAGGCTTGTGGCTTTGAGGGATGAAATGCGCCCAGGCGAGGACACAACTCAGCTAGTACAAACAATGGTGGAAGCATCGTGTGTAAAAGCTGCCGAAGACATTAAGCAATCTCTTGAAGCTGAGCTGGCTCGTGCGCGGGAAGAAATGCACAAAGTGAAATTTTGCGCGATGTTGAGGGTCCTATGCGTGAATATGTTGAACGACTAGTCTCGGAATTGACGACAGAAACACAGAGTCAACTGGAAGCCCGCGTACGGCGCGCACTCACAAATACACAAGCTGAAGTCGCGATACAAGTTCAGCGGACATCACACGAGTCCCAGGTTGCGATTGAGTCCCAGACTGATGGAGCCCGTGCTCGCTTCGAGGAGGTGGAGACTAAAATTTCCAGCAACCTTCAGACAATACCAGCGCACATCCATCAAGTTGTGGAAGAAAGGCTTGTGGCTTTGAGGGATGAAATGCGCCCAGGCGAGGACACAACTCAGCTAGTACAAACAATGGTGGAAGCATCGTGTGTAAAAGCTGCCGAAGACATTAAGCAATCTCTTGAAGCTGAGCTGGCTCGTGCGCGGGAAGAAATGCACAAAGTGAAATTTTGCGCGATGTTGAGGGTCCTATGCGTGAATATGTTGAACGACTAGTCTCGGAATTGACGACAGAAACACAGAGTCAACTGGAAGCCCGCGTACAGCGCGCACTCACAAATACACAAGCTGAAGTCGCGATACAAGTTCAGCGGACATCACACGAGTCCCAGGTTGCGATTGAGTCCCAGACTGATGGAGCCCGTGCTCGCTTCGAGGAGGTGGAGACTAAAATTTCCAGCAACCTTCAGACAATACCAGCGCACATCCATCAGGTTGTGGAAGAAAGGCTTGTGGCTTTGAGGGATGAAATGCGCCCAGGCGAGGACACAACTCAGCTAGTACAAACAATGGTGGAAGCATCGTGTGTAAAAGCTGCCGAAGACATTAAGCAATCTCTTGAAGCTGAGCTGGCTCGTGCGCGGGAAGAAATGCACAAAGTGAAATTTTGCGCGATGTTGAGGGTCCTATGCGTGAATATGTTGAACGACTAGTCTCGGAATTGACGACAGAAACACAGAGTCAACTGGAAGCCCGCGTACAGCGCGCACTCACAAATACACAAGCTGAAGTCGCGATACAAGTTCAGCGGACATCACACGAGTCCCAGGTTGCGATTGAGTCCCAGACTGATGGAGCCCGTGCTCGCTTCGAGGAGGTGGAGACTAAAATTTCCAGCAACCTTCAGCAATACCAGCGCACATCCATCAGGTGGTGGAAGAAAGGCTTGTGGCTTTGAGGGATGAAATGCGCCCAGGCGAGGACACAACTCAGCTAGTACAAACAATGGTGGAAGCATCGTGTGTAAAAGCTGCCGAAGACATTAAGCAATCTCTTGAAGCTGAGCTGGCTCGTGCGCGGGAAGAAATGCACAAAGTGAAATTTTGCGCGATGTTGAGGGTCCTATGCGTGAATATGTTGAACGACTAGTCTCGGAATTGACGACAGAAACACAGAGTCAACTGGAAGCCCGCGTACAGCGCGCACTCACAAATACACAAGCTGAAGTCGCGATACAAGTTCAGCGGACATCCCACGAGTCCCAGGTTGCGATTGAGTCCCAGACTGATGGAGCCCGTGCTCGCTTCGAGGAGGTGGAGACTAAAATTTCCAGCAACCTTCAGACAATACCAGCGCACATCCATCAAGTTGTGGAAGAAAGGCTTGTGGCTTTGAGGGATGAAATGCGCCCAGGCGAGGACACAACTCAGCTAGTACAAACAATGGTGGAAGCATCGTGTGTAAAAGCTGCCGAAGACATTAAGCAATCTCTTGAAGCTGAGCTGGCTCGTGCGCGGGAAGAAATGCACAAAGTGAAATTTTGCGCGATGTTGAGGGTCCTATGCGTGAATATGTTGAACGACTAGTCTCGGAATTGACGACAGAAACACAGAGTCAACTGGAAGCCCGCGTACAGCGCGCACTCACAAATACACAAGCTGAAGTCGCGATACAAGTTCAGCGGACATCACACGAGTCCCAGGTTGCGATTGAGTCCCAGACTGATGGAGCCCGTGCTCGCTTCGAGGAGGTGGAGACTAAAATTTCCAGCAACCTTCAGACAATACCAGCGCACATCCATCAAGTTGTGGAAGAAAGGCTTGTGGCTTTGAGGGATGAAATGCGCCCAGGCGAGGACACAACTCAGCTAGTACAAACAATGGTGGAAGCATCGTGTGTAAAAGCTGCCGAAGACATTAAGCAATCTCTTGAAGCTGAGCTGGCTCGTGCGCGGGAAGAAATGCACAAAGTGAAATTTTGCGCGATGTTGAGGGTCCTATGCGTGAATATGTTGAACGACTAGTCTCGGAATTGACGACAGAAACACAGAGTCAACTGGAAGCCCGCGTACAGCGCGCACTCACAAATACACAAGCTGAAGTCGCGATACAAGTTCAGCGGACATCACACGAGTCCCAGGTTGCGATTGAGTCCCAGACTGATGGAGCCCGTGCTCGCTTCGAGGAGGTGGAGACTAAAATTTCCAGCAACCTTCAGACAATACCAGCGCACATCCATCAAGTTGTGGAAGAAAGGCTTGTGGCTTTGAGGGATGAAATGCGCCCAGGCGAGGACACAACTCAGCTAGTACAAACAATGGTGGAAGCATCGTGTGTAAAAGCTGCCGAAGACATTAAGCAATCTCTTGAAGCTGAGCTGGCTCGTGCGCGGGAAGAAATGCACAAAGTGAAATTTTGCGCGATGTTGAGGGTCCTATGCGTGAATATGTTGAACGACTAGTCTCGGAATTGACGACAGAAACACAGAGTCAACTGGAAGCCCGCGTACAGCGCACTCACAAATACACAAGCTGAAGTCGCGATACAAGTTCAGCGGACATCCCACGAGTCCCAGGTTGCGATTGAGCCCCAGACTGATGGAGCCCGTGCTCGCTTCGAGGAGGTGGAGACTAAAATTTCCAGCAACCTTCAGACAATACCAGCGCACATCCATCAGGTGGTGGAAGAAAGGCTTGTGGCTTTGAGGGATGAAATGCGCCCAGGCGAGGACACAACTCAGCTAGTACAAACAATGGTGGAAGCATCGTGTGTAAAAGCTGCCGAAGACATTAAGCAATCTCTTGAAGCTGAGCTGGCTCGTGCGCGGGAAGAAATGCACAAAGTGAAATTGCGCGCGATGTTGAGGGTCCTATGCGTGAATATGTTGAACGACTAGTCTCGGAATTGACGACAGAAACACAGAGTCAACTGGAAGCCCGCGTACAGCGCGCACTCACAAATACACAAGCTGAAGTCGCGATACAAGTTCAGCGGACATCACACGAGTCCCAGGTTGCGATTGAGTCCCAGACTGATGGAGCCCGTGATCGCTTCGAGGAGGTGGAGACTAGACTTGCTAGCAACCTTGAAGCAATACCAGCGCACATCCATCAGGTGGTGGAAGAAAGGCTTGTGGCTTTGAGGGATGAAATGCGCCCAGGCGAGGACACAACTCAGCTAGTACAAACAATGGTGGAAGCATCGTGTGTAAAAGCTGCCGAAGACATTAAGCAATCTCTTGAAGCTGAGCTGGCTCGTGCGCGGGAAGAAATGCACAAAGTGAAATTTTGCGCGATGTTGAGGGTCCTATGCGTGAATATGTTGAACGACTAGTCTCGGAATTGACGACAGAAACACAGAGTCAACTGGAAGCCCGCGTACAGCGCGCACTCACAAATACACAAGCTGAAGTCGCGATACAAGTTCAGCGGACATCCCACGAGTCCCAGGTTGCGATTGAGTCCCAGACTGATGGAGCCCGTGCTCGCTTCGAGGAGGTGGAGACTAAAATTTCCAGCAACCTTCAGACAATACCAGCGCACATCCATCAAGTTGTGGAAGAAAGGCTTGTGGCTTTGAGGATGAAATGCGCCCAGGCGAGGACACAACTCAGCTAGTACAAACAATGGTGGAAGCATCGTGTGTAAAAGCTGCCGAAGACATTAAGCAATCTCTTGAAGCTGAGCTGGCTCGTGCGCGGGAAGAAATGCACAAAGTGAAATTTTGCGCGATGTTGAGGGTCCTATGCGTGAATATGTTGAACGACTAGTCTCGGAATTGACGACAGAAACACAGAGTCAACTGGAAGCCCGCGTACAGCGCGCACTCACAAATACACAAGCTGAAGTCGCGATACAAGTTCAGCGGACATCACACGAGTCCCAGGTTGCGATTGAGTCCCAGACTGATGGAGCCCGTGCTCGCTTCGAGGAGGTGGAGACTAGACTTGCTAGCAACCTTGAAGCAATACCAGCGCACATCCATCAAGTTGTGGAAGAAAGGCTTGTGGCTTTGAGGGATGAAATGCGCCCAGGCGAGGACACAACTCAGCTAGTACAAACAATGGTGGAAGCATCGTGTGTAAAAGCTGCCGAAGACAATAAGCAATCTCTTGAAGCTGAGCTGGCTCGTGCGCGGAAGAAATGCACAAAGTGAAATTGCGCGCGATGTTGAGGGTCCTATGCGTGAATATGTTGAACGACTAGTCTCGGAATTGACGACAGAAACACAGAGTCAACTGGAAGCCCGCGTACAGCGCGCACTCACAAATACACAAGCTGAAGTCGCGATACAAGTTCAGCGGACATCACACGAGTCCCAGGTTGCGATTGAGTCCCAGACTGATGGAGCCCGTGATCGCTTCGAGGAGGTGGAGACTAGACTTGCTAGCAACCTTGAAGCAATACCAGCGCACATCCATCAGGTGGTGGAAGAAAGGCTTGTGGCTTTGAGGGATGAAATGCGCCCAGGCGAGGACACAACTCAGCTAGTACAAACAATGGTGGAAGCATCGTGTGTAAAAGCTGCCGAAGACAATAAGCAATCTCTTGAAGCTGAGCTGGCTCGTGCGCGGAAGAAATGCACAAAGTGAAATTGCGCGCGATGTTGAGGGTCCTATGCGTGAATATGTTGAACGACTAGTCTCGGAATTGACGACAGAAACACAGAGTCAACTGGAAGCCCGCGTACAGCGCGCACTCACAAATACACAAGCTGAAGTCGCGATACAAGTTCAGCGGACATCACACGAGTCCCAGGTTGCGATTGAGTCCCAGACTGATGGAGCCCGTGCTCGCTTCGAGGAGGTGGAGACTAAAATTTCCAGCAACCTTCAGACAATACCAGCGCACATCCATCAAGTTGTGGAAGAAAGGCTTGTGGCTTTGAGGGATGAAATGCGCCCAGGCGAGGACACAACTCAGCTAGTACAAACAATGGTGGAAGCATCGTGTGTAAAAGCTGCCGAAGACATTAAGCAATCTCTTGAAGCTGAGCTGGCTCGTGCGCAGGAAGAAATGCACAAAGTGAAATTTTGCGCGATGTTGAGGGTCCTATGCGTGAATATGTTGAACGACTAGTCTCGGAATTGACGACAGAAACACAGAGTCAACTGGAAGCCCGCGTACAGCGCGCACTCACAAATACACAAGCTGAAGTCGCGATACAAGTTCAGCGGACATCACACGAGTCCCAGGTTGCGATTGAGTCCCAGACTGATGGAGCCCGTGATCGCTTCGAGGAGGTGGAGACTAGACTTGCTAGCAACCTTGAAGCAATACCAGCGCACATCCATCAGGTGGTGGAAGAAAGGCTTGTGGCTTTGAGGATGAAATGCGCCCAGGCGAGGACACAACTCAGCTAGTACAAACAATGGTGGAAGCATCGTGTGTAAAAGCTGCCGAAGACATTAAGCAATCTCTTGAAGCTGAGCTGGCTCGTGCGGGAAGAAATGCACAAAGTGAAATTTTGCGCGATGTTGAGGGTCCTATGCGTGAATATGTTGAACGACTAGTCTCGGAATTGACGACAGAAACACAGAGTCAACTGGAAGCCCGCGTACAGCGCGCACTCACAAATACACAAGCTGAAGTCGCGATACAAGTTCAGCGGACATCCCACGAGTCCCAGGTTGCGATTGAGTCCCAGACTGATGGAGCCCGTGATCGCTTCGAGGAGGTGGAGACTAAAATTTCCAGCAACCTTCAGGCAATACCAGCGCACATCCATCAAGTTGTGGAAGAAAGGCTTGTGGCTTTGAGGGATGAAATGCGCCCAGGCGAGGACACAACTCAGCTAGTACAAACAATGGTGGAAGCATCGTGTGTAAAAGCTGCCGAAGACATTAAGCAATCTCTTGAAGCTGAGCTGGCTCGTGCGCGGAAGAAATGCACAAAGTGAAATTTTGCGCGATGTTGAGGGTCCTATGCGTGAATATGTTGAACGACTAGTCTCGGAATTGACGACAGAAACACAGAGTCAACTGGAAGCCCGCGTACGGCGCACTCACAAATACACAAGCTGAAGTCGCGATACAAGTTCAGCGGACATCACACGAGTCCCAGGTTGCGATTGAGTCCCAGACTGATGGAGCCCGTGCTCGCTTCGAGGAGGTGGAGACTAAAATTTCCAGCAACCTTCAGACAATACCAGCGCACATCCATTAAGTTGTGGAAGAAAGGCTTGTGGCTTTGAGGGATGAAATGCGCCCAGGCGAGGACACAACTCAGCTAGTACAAACAATGGTGGAAGCATCGTGTGTAAAAGCTGCCGAAGACATTAAGCAATCTCTTGAAGCTGAGCTGGCTCGTGCGCGGAAGAAATGCACAAAGTGAAATTGCGCGCGATGTTGAGGGTCCTATGCGTGAATATGTTGAACGACTAGTCTCGGAATTGACGACAGAAACACAGAGTCAACTGGAAGCCCGCGTACAGCGCGCACTCACAAATACACAAGCTGAAGTCGCGATACAAGTTCAGCGGACATCCCACGAGTCCCAGGTTGCGATTGAGTCCCAGACTGATGGAGCCCGTGATCGCTTCGAGGAGGTGGAGACTAAAATTTCCAGCAACCTTCAGACAATACCAGCGCACATCCATTAAGTTGTGGAAGAAAGGCTTGTGGCTTTGAGGGATGAAATGCGCCCAGGCGAGGACACAACTCAGCTAGTACAAACAATGGTGGAAGCATCGTGTGTAAAAGCTGCCGAAGACATTAAGCAATCTCTTGAAGCTGAGCTGGCTCGTGCGCGGGAAGAAATGCAAAGTGAAATTGCGCGCGATGTTGAGGGTCCTATGCGTGAATATGTTGAACGACTAGTCTCGGAATTGACGACAGAAACACAGAGTCAACTGGAAGCCCGCGTACAACGCGCACTCAACAATACCCAGGCGGAAGTACACCTACAAGTTCAGCGCCAAGCTGATGCGGCTTCTATCTTGCGTGAACAATTGCAGAGATACACCTTGAACAGAAGCAACGGCGCAGCACCCGTTGACAAAGCTGCGATTGAAGCTGTAGTCAAAGACATCTTGCGCAGCGAGGCCGTGATGAAATCAGAGGACGAGAGTGAGCCCCAGCAAATACATGAAGCAGCCCCGTCGGAACCAGACCGCGTTGATTTTGCCGCGCAAATCAACGCGACAATTGAACGCAGCATTCAAGCGGCGGCAACCACTATTGACAATACCATTCAGACGGGCATCCGCAACCTAGAGACAAGAATTGGGCATTTTTGTGGGTATGACCAACAATTGGACAATACAACTGAATGCGAGGATGACGATGAGGACGAAATGAGTGCAGAGGATCATGAATTGGAACAACGTATTCAAGACGCATGGAGAAGAACGTATCTTGATGGTAACCCTGTTTCTTCGCTACTTCATTTAAATGGAGGATTCACCCGGCGGAGTGGAAAATGAGGACATGGAAGAAGCATCAGTATCGCTCTCAAGAAGTTATCCTCGTCAGGATGGCGATGCTCGTCTCGTACGGACGCAATTTCCGGTGGAGCGATCTGCTACCTACTCGCAGCCAGACATTTGACGCGCCCTCAATCCCAGGAAACGTGGTTGTAGTGGTCCAGCCACCACCTCAAATGCAGAGTCCCGATCAACCATATTGGCAATCGTGCCCAAGAACAGGATTTAGCTCATCGATACCCCCACCTCTCCCACGAATTCAGCGGGTGCGGGGTCAGCTCCGACGCAACCGCCCACCACCACGAAGAGATCAGCTTCATCATGTAGTAGCTGACCTCCAGCAGCAAGTTGTTCAAAGAGCCGAGCTAGCTGCACGACGCCATCTTTCGAAGAAGTGAACGCAGCATTGCGTGCGATGGACAAAGGTATTGCATTAATATATGATTGATTCACAGGTTTTAACTGATTTGTTTGCATTAAGGGTCAATATGATAAGGGGTAGCAGGTATTGCGATGGATCCAGTACCTGCCGTTTGTTAGAAGATTCGCACCAACCTTTGTTAGCTCTACTAGCAGTGCGACGTGCCTCGGCGACACCAAAATCGATTTGGCGGCTTCCACGACTATGGTGTCGACCACAACGACGTTTTTGACGGACTGCTACATGAGAGATGGCAACGACGATAGCCAAGGCGGATACGATGAATACGACGAGGACAAGAACAACGCCCACGACATGCGAAGTCACGGTCTGTGGTAGTCACTGCTGCTCGTGTACTGATGGCAGCGCTAAGGGCGATTTCCTGACGACATTCCTGACGACGTGTCTGACCTATCGCTTCGAGCCGAATCCTTACATGGTTGTGGAGCAGTACGCCACTGGGATAAGTAGTACGTGGCCTGCCTTGTGGACTATTAAGATATTCGTGGCTGATGACAAGTGTCACGAACCGAGCGTGGCAGCGACAGTAGCCGGGGCGGATACGATGAATACGGCGAGACCAAGAACAACACCCACGACATGCGAAGTCACGGTCTGTGGTAGTCACTGCTGCTCGTGTACTGATGGCAGCGCTAAGGGCGATTTCCTGACGACATTCCTGACGACGTGTCTGACCTATCGCTTCGAGCCGAATCCTTACATGGTTGTGGAGCAGTACGCCACTGGGATAAGTAGTACGTGGCCTGCCTTGTGGACTATTAAGATATTCGTGGCTGATGACAAGTGTCACGAACCGAGCGTGGCAGCGACAGTAGCCGGGGCGGATACGATGAATACGACGAGGACAAGAACAACGCCCACGACATGCGAAGTCACGGTCTGTGGTAGTCACTGCTGCTCGTGTACTGATGGCAGCGCTAAGGGCGATTTCCTGACGACGTTCCTGACGACGTGTCTGACCTATCGCTTCGAGCCGAATCCTTACGTGGTTGTGGAGCAGTACGCCACTGGGATAAGTAGTACGTGGCCTGCCTTGTGGACTATTAAGATATTCGTGGCTGATGACAAGTGTCACGAACCGAGCGTGGCAGCGACAGTAGCCGGAGCGGATACGATGAATACGGCGAGACCAAGAACAACACCCACGACATGCGAAGTCACGGTCTGTGGTAGTCACTGCTGCTCGTGTACTGATGGCAGCGCTAAGGGCGATTTCCTGACGACGTTCCTGACGACGTGTCTGACCTATCGCTTCGAGCCGAATCCTTACGTGGTTGTGGAGCAGTACGCCCCTGGGATAAGTTGTGCGTGGACTGCCTTGTGGACTATTAAGATATTCGTGGCTGATGACAAGTGTCACGAACCGAGCGTGGCAGCGACAGTAGCCGGGGCGGATACGATGAATACGGCGAGACCAAGAACAACACCCACGACATGCGAAGTCACGGTCTGTGGTAGTCACTGCTGCTCGTGTACTGATGGCAGCGCTAAGGGCGATTTCCTGACGACGTTCCTGACGACGTGTCTGACCTATCGCTTCGAGCCGAATCCTTACGTGGTTGTGGAGCAGTACGCCCCTGGGATAAGTTGTGCGTGGACTGCCTTGTGGACTATTAAGATATTCGTGGCTGATGACAAGTGTCACGAACCGAGCGTGGCAGCGACAGTAGCCGGGGCGGATACGATGAATACGACGAGGACAAGAACAACGCCCACGACATGCGAAGTCACGGTCTGTGGTAGTCACTGCTGCTCGTGTACTGATGGCAGCGCTAAGGGCGATTTCCTGACGACGTTCCTGACGACGTGTCTGACCTATCGCTTCGAGCCGAATCCTTACGTGGTTGTGGAGCAGTACGCCACTGGGATAAGTAGTACGTGGCCTGCCTTGTGGACTATTAAGATATTCGTGGCTGATGACAAGTGTCACGAACCGAGCGTGGCAGCGACAGTAGCCGGAGCGGATACGATGAATACGGCGAGACCAAGAACAACACCCACGACATGCGAAGTCACGGTCTGTGGTAGTCACTGCTGCTCGTGTACTGATGGCAGCGCTAAGGGCGATTTCCTGACGACGTTCCTGACGACGTGTCTGACCTATCGCTTCGAGCCGAATCCTTACGTGGTTGTGGAGCAGTACGCCCCTGGGATAAGTTGTGCGTGGACTGCCTTGTGGACTATCAAGATATTCGTGGCTGATGACAAGTGCCATGAACCGAGCGAGCCGTGGCAGCGACATTTTTTGCCAAAGATTGGTGCGGTGGTAATCGTGTTCATCTGGTGTAATGGTGGCACTATTGACGACCCTGCCACGAAATTTAGGGCGATGGAGTGTTTCCACTTTACTTAACATCGACGGTAACCCACGATATGCACATGGAAAAGTTGATGGCGTCGATGCTGCCCATGAAAATCTCAAAGAACGTTTTAGGCGTGGATGCATGCAACACATCAACTGCGATGAAGAGGTACGGAGTAATGAGAGCAGCAGATGGTTCAGCAACGATTAATGCACACACGGATTATTTTGTAGCAGTGGGGCATGGAAAGTATTGGATTCGAGCGCAGCTCAGAATACGGATAACTCGTGTGCTCCTGGTACCGATGGAATTTGGATATGAAGATCCGCAGGAGTGGAGCAGCATCGACGACCGGGAGTACTATATTGTATTTATCATCAACTATGAATGGCTGGCTGCAGATCACCTGTGGTGTCGATCCAACAAGGTTGGGGAGTAGTTTCAGAGTATCCTGTCACCACGGCTCCGACAGACAATGCGATGACAACGACGACGACAAGCTGTGATAGCTTGTAAGACAGCCGCATTTTTTAAGGACAACCAAAACTACTTAACGGTGAACAAGTTGGGTATTCATGAATTACAGCGAAGACTTCTCTTCCTCCTCATCAATCAGGTCGCTCAAGTTGGTACTTGACACAAATTCTGCTAGAATGTCGGTGTCAATATCGTCCATGAACACATCTGGATCAAATTCAAACTGAAGGCTTGGTCGAGCGTATAAGTGGTGCTGCCCCGCGGGATCTCTTCGCATTGAAGTAAGTTCACGAACTCGGGGTTGCGGTTTAAAAAGACACCCATGTCGATGCTGTCACCAGCTAAACTGGTACGCTGGGGCGACACCATTTCTCCACTTACACTAAAATCGCGTTCAATCTGACAGGACGAAGATGGAATCGCGAATAGAACTCGGACAGCTTTTGGGATAATCCGGTATTCGCCAGATTGCTCAAGCCTCTGCCAAAACTGGAGCACAGATTCCGTTGGGGTCATGTTTTCGTTGCGCTGAATCTCAACTGTGTCGTCCAACCATCTATCCAGCTTGTCTTCTGCTCGGTTATCGACTCGGTTAGTATTTGCTGGCCTGCTTGCTCTTGGAGCGAATCGTGCTTCCAGACGACTCAAACGTGCGCCAGATAAGATAGGTTGCTCCTCAGCAGCTTCATGCAGTCCTGCAACTAACTTTAAGAGGGCCAGTAGGTTTGAACGAATTTTGTCAGTCACTTCCTTCAACCTGTCCACAGCTTCCTTAGAACTTTTACCATGTTGGCGACAACACAAAACAACCGCACGGTTGAGAGATTCTGTGTGTCCTTGAAGATTGGGTGGAGCTTTAACATCATCTCCAGCACGAAATCGCAAGTGGCAAATTTGCCATCTTCATAATACCGAGAGAGAAATCGCTCGTCGAGGGCATTGCGCAACAAATCTCGGGTTTTTGACGCCAAGGGAGTCAGTGAGCTTGCAAGTATTCTTTGTGGGTTTCGATCTGTCGACAAATAATGAGGGACGGGTTGACTGGATGGTAGATCATCAATCCGAGTCATGTATAGAGCCATAAGCACCTCTACCTGCTCTGCACGCTCAGCTTGGCACTTGAACTTTATATCAGCTATCGGGGTCAAAATTGACAGCACTTGAATCAAATCGGTTTGATGGTTTGCAAGGGAAATTCGGGAGGAGGCTTGCGATCGCGAAATGCTTGTCGTCCTCGCTCTTCATACCACGCGACGATGGCTGGCCACTTATTGAGGACACGTTTCATGGCGTTGGTCATGCTCAAGAAACGTGAAGTCGAGTAGCCTAAAAGCCTGGTCGAAGCTCCTTGTGTCTTAGACTTGCAAAGCTCAGCAAATAAATTGCCTGTTGTTGAAACAAGTTTTACTTGAGTTATCACCAGTGTCATTTTTCGGATCAACTCAGCCACGTCAGGATTGGCCGCTCGACTCTTTTCCCGCCAACTCCACACACGGTAGCGGCGTGGGCCATGTGTGCGAAGCACCATTCCCACTTCAACTTGAGCTCTGAACGAAGCATGTACTTGACATCACCCCCGAGTCGCTGGCAGCTCCGTAAAAATCACTAGGTCTTAGCCCGAAGTCCTGCAACATCTTCGTAAGCCACGTCTTGAATGGTTTGCGAATCCCTCCGTTTCTGTCTCCGTAAGTGGGATTAAACTTTTCGTCCCCAGAAGGACAGAGTTAAATTGCCACTCTTTGTCGACAAGATAAACCCGGATCCCCAAAAACTTTTCTGCAGTCGTTTTGCACGTCCAGAAATCGGCGACGATCATGAAATTTGGGTAGCTCTCACGGTTGTCTGCAAGGTATTCCGACACCTCAGATTTTGTCGACTGGTACAGCTCGATGATAGACTCCTTCACACGCTTAGCATTGACGACAGCCTGCATTTCCTGCTTCACCACTAGCGCTTCGAGAAGCCTTGATTCCTCGTATTCCCCAACCCTCAAAGGTAAGTTGTGGTTCACTATCCTGAGGGTCTCCAACAGCAAGTTGAGACGAGCAGGATTCCTGGTAAACGGGGTGATGCACGCAACATCTCCCGTCGTTATATCGCTTTCGCTTCCCAGCTAACTCCACCTCACTTTTCGGTGATTGGAGGTGGTGTACCAGCCTTAGATGCCGCGCAGCGCGAGAGGTCTTTCCAGCGGACATCCTGAATAGGTTTGTCCCGGAGTTTCTGCAGGATTCATCGGCGAGGCAAGCCCACCTTGTAGTAAGCATTCCATTATCGTCCCGAAATTCAACGCGAACCCCCACTTAAAAATGTAGGACGTCTCAGATTCGGTGGGGATCACCCTGAACTGCCCTGCGGACTGGAAATTTGTGATGGCTTGCCGAACGGCGACCGGTGGCTTGAGTACTGAATGCTCCAGTGGCATATTGGTGCCGGCCTTGCAAGGAGCTAGCCCGGAGATCAGCTTGGGCGCAGCTTTAAGTGTGTTTCAATGACGGTCGAAGTTTGCAAAATATCTTCGGTTAATATTTACCAATCGAGCGTTCTCAGGAACGAGCACGCAGCCGACCAAATGGCTTCAAGAACGAGCACGCAGCCGACCAAATGGCTTCAAGAACGAGCACGTAGCCATTTTGCAGGCAGGGAGCTCGTTGCTCGCACACTTAAGCGGAGCGAGCACGAAATTGGCAGTTTCGTGCTCGCGGGTTTTTCTACGAGCACGAATCTCCAAAAACTTGAGCTCCCTAGCCCGAGCTCGTCCGAGGCTTGTGTCCGTTGTTTGCTCTTGGGCGCCAGTTGGGGAGTGCCAGCGTTTTACCCTTTGAAAGCCGCTCGCCCACATCATCCGCTCGACAAACCCAGCATACCCGAGCCCTATAACTGCCGTCAACTTGGTTAAAGTATGCCAGGGACTTCAAGTGCGCAAAGTAACGATGGCTCGCCCTGTCTATCTCCCATGTACCGTCGGTAGTGGCGACGCTTCTCAGCCTATAAAAACCCAGCTGAGTGAGCATACATCGCTCAAATAGCTTCGACTGCGGCGAGAAGAGGCAGCGGCCAGCAGACCGTCGTCACCGCCCTCGCTTCGCGCTTGTCCGGGTCCAAGCTCATTAACCAATCGTCCGAGGAACCGAGCAGCCCCAACTGTAATGACCTCCGCCTGCCTTAGTGCCAGCGTCAGCACCCGCTCGCTGCAGATGGACCAGCCCTTGACCATCGGGCAAAAGTACCCGTACGGGTCCAGCAGTAGGCGCCACCACCACTACCCGCCGCCGCAGCCGCGCAACCTGCGCCGACGCTCCTGCCTGCGCAAGGAGAGCGCCTTCACCTGCAGTGGTGCCACGCGCAGCTCGCGGCTGGACGAGTTGTCCACCACCAAAACCATCACCGTCAGCTACAGCGCCGAGCCTAAGAAGACGCTGTCGTTCGCCGACCAGCGCGGCCAGCACCTCGTCAACGAGCGCGAGTTCAGTCCGCTGGACGCGCCCGTGTGCTACTGCGACGTGCCGATCGAGGTGACCATCGGGCGCCTCACGCGGCGACGCAGCAACAGTCTGGACAAGTGGATCGAGGAGACGCTAGAGCGCCAGCACCTGCTCTCCATGTGCGTCGTGTCGCTGCTGGGTGCTGCGCTCATCGGTCTCCGCCAGACGGCCAAGTAGCTGGATCCCAGTCGTCCTCTTCGTGTAGCAATAAATTATTATTCGTACGCGTGCATCGCTTCGTCTGCATGGCGTCATTAACCTATTAGCATAATAAAAACATCAAACAATGTCACTGCAACCTTGTCTTGGTCCACGCGTTATTTGCGACGCTTCGTGGCCCACGTCTCGCCGATCACCGACCGCTTCAGTTGGTTCTTGTCCAGCGATACGTGCTGCTGCAGGATACTGCTCAGAATCAACTCGGGAGAGTAGATTCGCTCTGGATTCGCGTGCGCGAGCTGCTTCTGTACAGTTGCCGTTGCCAGCGCTGCCTCGCTCGTGATGACCAAGTCGTTCAGCCCGGGTTTCCCCTTGGACGACGCTATTCCACCAGCGCACTCCACGATCTTCACCAGGTCTTTCACCGGGGGCAACACGGACTTGTGCGCGGTAATAAACACGTGATGGCCAGTGAACAGGTGCATGCGCTGCTCCTTAGGCACCTCATACATCGTCTTTCGCAGATCAAAATTCCATTTAGATTCCGCCCCTCGTCATGCAGGCAGTTTGCTTGCTCATCGACTGCGGCTCCCGCTTTGGCTGACTCGTCTAGCCAGCGCGCGCCCACAATGTGCTCACAGCAGGAGATCCCACACAACAGTTTCACAGTGCGCTTCAGCTGGTTCTGAGGAGCAATCACATGCGTCGCATTCTCGATATTGGCCTCGTAGACTGCGCCAGGGATTGACTTGATCTTTTTACGGGTCGCTGGAGTCGCGTCCAGTCCCGTAAGAATCACACGAATGCCTACCGCTTGCGAACGGGGTGAGTCGTTGTCAGTAACGGATCTGCTGTGTACAGCTGTGCGCTTTCGGCGATGGCTTGCAGCTGGCGAATTCTGCTTCACGCGTGGTGCCACATTCAATAGTGGCGCCTTTTCCACCTCGGCTTGTTCGATTGATAGCAGCCTCTTCGCGGCCTCACGGATTTCCTCTGCACTCCCTGGGGCGTCTTTAAAACCACTGTCCTCTTGAGGTGGCGGCATTACCTGCTTGGACTCTCCGTCACTTTCCATTAACGGTTCCGACTTTTCCATCGATGCGTCTTGACTCGAGCTAGGTGATGTCTTTATGCTACGGCGAGATCGCTTAGCCTTGATCTGTCCAGTCTTCGCGTCTGGCTCGTGATCCCGCTTTGCGTTGCGATCTGGTGTCGATAGTGATCGCTGTATACTCTCCGCTTCCGGTGCCTTGGTGAGAGCCTTTGACTCACTCGAACTTTTCACTAAACGGGGCGATGACTTGTCCTCTGACCCTGTCCGTCCTTTGGCCCCAGCCGCCTTCGACTTCTCAGGCTTGCTGTTCGGATCCTCTTTGCTGGGTTCCTCTTCAATCTCCGTCTCGCCACCACTGCTGTCCTCGTCACGAGCTGAAACAGCAGGAGATACCCGAAATGGAGCGCGAGGCTTGTACACATGCACACTCTCCTTCTTCATCGCTTCCTCGTCCATCTCCTCTGATGGAACGAAGCAGCAATGGATGATAACCCCGCCACCGATCCATCCTGCTCCAGCATGTCGTCCGACATGTCCGAGTCCCCATCGTCCGTGTCAACTGCATCACCTCGGCGCGTTGCTCCATCAACACTCTCCTGCATCGTTCCACCCGCCGCCGAGGTCAACGGCAGCGGCACCTTCTGCTCAAAGATCTTCCGCTCCGCCTTCACTCCTCCTACAAAATGGCACAAAAATAGTAAAAAAGCGCGATATCTACCGCAACATGTGCAGCGTCCTCTTACCGTCCTGCTCCTCGGAGTTGGACATCCGGATCTGCGTCTCCTCCTCGTCCACTTCGTCCGCATCAGGCTGCGACTTCTGTCCGCCAGCGTCCTCTTCGGACGACTCAAACCCGGCCACAAACACCGGCGCCGAGCCCTCGGACGCCACCTGCGTCGCCTGGTCGTCGCGCTGCGTTGGCTCGCCGCTAACGCGCGGACTGGCCCCGCGCTTGCGGTGGTTGGCGGTGTACCACTGGCCGGGCGAGTCACGGCAGCGGCACCTTCTGCTCAAAGATCTTCCGCTCCGCCTTCACTCCTCCTACAAAATGGCACAAAAATAGTAAAAAAGCGCGATATCTACCGCAACATGTGCAGCGTCCTCTTACCGTCCTGCTCCTCGGAGTTGGACATCCGGATCTGCGTCTCCTCCTCGTCCACTTCGTCCGCATCAGGCTGCGACTTCTGTCCGCCAGCGTCCTCTTCGGACGACTCAAACCCGGCCACAAACACCGGCGCCGAGCCCTCGGACGCCACCTGCGTCGCCTGGTCGTCGCGCTGCGTTGGCTCGCCGCTAACGCGCGGACTGGCCCCGCGCTTGCGGTGGTTGGCGGTGTACCACTGGCCGGGCGAGTCACGGAACCCCATGGGGGTTTCCTGTCCCGATGAGTCCTCGAAGACGCCCACGACATGGCCAGCCATGCTGCTTTCCGACCCAAAAATGGAATGATGGACCCCGACGTTTACCCATTTATGAGGTCACTCAAATGGGTACAAGTCACGAAATGATCCATTTCTGCTCCATTACATAGTTCGCTCAAAAACGACTTAAATATGGGGAACGATGGCGGCGTGATCGCCGTGAAGCGCAAGTTCATGCGCCACGCGAACGTCAAGGCCCGCGGTGAGAAGGCCGACCAGGAGGCGCTGCGGCAGGAGCAGGCGCGCAGCTGCGCCATCTCGTCCGATCAGCTGCGCGAGCCCGTGGTGGCCTGCAGAATGGGCAACCTGTTCAACAAGCAGACGCTGCTGGAGCACCTGCTGGCCCACTCGCTGCCCGAGAAGTTCCGGCATGTGACGTCGCTCAAGGACGTGGTGACGGTGTGCGCGACCCGCGAGAAGGAGGCGGAGGACGCGCCCTGGTGCTGCCCCGTGACCATGGCTGAGCTCAACGGCAAGCAGCCCTTTGTGGTGCTCTTCTCCTGCGGCTGCGTGCTGTCGGAGCGCGCGTTGAAAGCGGTACAGACGTCGGAGTGTCTGGTGTGCGGCACACCGTACAAGGAGACCGACGTGGTGACGCTGCTGCCTAATGAAGAGGGGTATGAGGAGGCGCAGAAGAAGCTGCTGGACGCGAAAGCGGAGGAAAAGCGAGCCAAGAAGAACAAGAAGCTGAAAGACAAGGACGGAGAGCAGAAAAACAAGAAGCACCATCACACCAAGAAGAGCAAACGGAAAGCGGAGCAGTTGGGGGAGACGGGAGATGCCAGGCTCGTGAAGATCGCGAAGGAGGCGACTGATGCGACAACGAAAAACAAAGGGAAGAGCCAGGTGTTCGCGTCCATTTTTTCCAAGGACAAGAAGGAGAAAGCCAGTGCCAACGACCTGCTCATGACGATCGGTGGCATGCGCTACACGCTGTCGTAGTGTCTGTAGGTTAATATGATCATAGCTAGATCAAGAGCAAGAGAGTCCTTCATATTTAACGTTTGCTCAACGCTCGATTGTAAACCTTGCGGACCTATCGACATGAGCTTCACTGGTCATACCAGACCTTGGCAGAGCCGTCGATGCAACCTGTGACGAACATGGAGTTCTTGGGATGACATGCAAGCGCTCGCACAGACTTTCTGTGCGCTGGAATGGAGTGGACACGTGCGGCATCTAAGAGATTCCACCAGTAAACCTTCCCATCCTCAGAGCCGCTTAACACAAAAGCACCGTCGCTTGAGAAGTCGCATTCTAGCTTGTAGTCCTGCACACTGCGCCCACGGTAGCTGTGGGTTGATACCAAGAAAGCGCGACCGTAAGTCTCAGGAAAGCTACGAAACAGGGAAGACGATATTCTTCGTAGTTACCTTTTCACCTCCGTCCCATTGATTTTCTCGATTAACCGGATTGAGCCATCCAGGCAGCCTGCAAGCACGAATAGTCCATCGGGAGAGTGTGCTACCGATACCACAGGCTCTGCATTGCCAAGTGCACAAACGTGGTTAGCAATTCATCCAAAAATGATGTTCAATGACATGACGCGTACCATCGATTTGCTCGCGGAAGATCTGGCCGGCGCGAAGATCAAATGTGCGCACAACTCCATCGACGCAGCTGTATTATACGAATTTCGATTAGCTCAACCTGCTCTCGTTTCTTTCTTGCCATTTTCGACAAACATGCAAAACCGGTCTCACCCTGAAATGATTTCATGGTCCGTGACCACCATGCAGGTGACGCTATCCTTAAAGTCGTCCAGCACTTGGATGGGCTTGTACGCGTTTCGAGCTCTGTCAAAGCACATAAACTCCGTCAGTCTGTGCATTCACCAAAGACACACTAAATGACTCCCTGTACGTGGCGCAAACCTTTACCTGATGTCCCAAACCCGGATTGTTTTATCGTACGAACCACTAAGCAATACGGACGAGTCTGCGTTGTAACGCACACAGTTCACACTCTACAGCGCAACCAACGGTGACATGTCAGCTCCATCGGGTCATAAAACTCGGCTCCTTTAGGACACCTCACAGTTTTACGCCTTACTTGCTCGTGGCCTTCAAATTTACGAATGACCTGTGCAGTCGGTACATCCCACATGAAGACATCCCGATCTCGACCACATGAAGCAAACTTGGCGTTGTCGTGTGCGCTGCACCAGCCAACCAGCCAATCCAAACCACCACAACGCGTCAGGAACGAACGGCTATCACAACTGCGAAGTTGCGTCTGCTCCGTTGCCACGTACATGGCAACATCCTGAACGTCATATCCATGTCGTCCTTCGTATGATTTGACCAGCAGGGCCTGGTTCTCGTTCTCAACGCCGCTGCGATGCGGATTCCAGAGCTTGATCGTCTTGTCCTGGCCACAAGTCATGACATACGTGCCCTTGGCTACGGCCTGTGAGTGTTTGATGGACGATAGAACATGTGCAAGATGAAGAATAAGCCTACAGTTGAAGCGCACGGCATTGACAGGGCCGTGATGGCCACGGAGCTCGCGCACGCAGACACTTGGTACACTACTCGACGTCATTTCGGAGCGAGTTTGACAATGTCAGTCTACCGAGATTGTGTGGCATAAAACAGGAGCCACGATAAAGGTCTCATCAAGTTTGAGCTGGCAGTTCGCAGTGGTTTCGATCATATTCAAAATTCTATAGTCTCTAGTCAGTGCGACGGCGGTCAATATGCAATTCATGGCGCGAGCTGCGTGCTCTCTCATCGTCCCAGTGGCATGAAGCCGTCTGTTAGCTTCTGCGTCTGGGAGGACGAGAACGGGCGTTGAGTTAACCTGCCCTAAGCACGCAGCTTTTTCAAGGCCACAACTTCCTTCTCTTCTCTTCGGAATTCATTGGGGTTTCCAATTCCTGCTCCTCATCCTTACGGGGAGTTTGCCGGGGAGGTGGGGGCCTCGAACAGGTCCCAGATGTTACCGTTCACGAAGTCGTTGTCCACGATACTCACCAGGAAGTACGTGTCGTGGATCTCGCGCAGCAGCTTGGCAGATTGGCTGCCTTCCTCATAGAGAGAGGCCCAGAGCTTCAGCCACAGCACAAACGCCTCGTCCTTCCACACCAAGAAGCTGCTGCTATCGACGATCGTGGGCTGCAGAATCTCCTTGTTCGGGAAGACGCCCCATGTCACGGCCACAGCCGACTTGCTAGCGTTGGAGTACGAGTGGCCATTCAGGTTCACCGCGTGGTACTGCACCGACGACTTCTTCGCAGCGTTCTCGATGATGATCTTCATGTTCTCAGGCGACACGAAACACTCCACGTAGGCCTTCTGGTAGACACGTCCACCCGGGCCACCCCAGCCGAAGAGCGCGTCGTCCGACAGCGCGCCATTCACGCGAGGCTGGCTGTTAATCGTGAGGAACCCGGCGGCGTTAGCAGCTGCGAGCTCATGCTGCACTGTGGACGTCTCGGCGTGCAGTGCGGCATCGCACCACGGCAGACTCGAGATCTCGCCACGCACGTACTGCACGAACGTTTGGCGCACATCATCCCTGGTAGCAGGAGCCTCACCCCACATCGCACGGCGCTCGGCGGCAGTGGACATGTTCGATGCCGCAAAGTGCGACTCTGTCAGCTCTCCAAACGCGGGGCTCTCGCTGTTGCCCCAGCGGCCGTTCGGGTACTCGTCCCACATAGCAGTACGGTGCACGTAGCTCTTCGGTCGGTTAGACCAGTAAATCGGACGCACGGTCTCCGAAGCACGCTTAGAAAGCGTGGACGTCTGCCAGGGCAGCTCTCGACGGGGGACGCGGCTAGACAGCGACGACAGTCCCTCCAGAATTCGACGCACCGAGCGCTCCAGGTTCAGTGTGTAAAAGTGCAGGCCCGGCACGCCAGCGTCGATCAACTGCTGACTCATCGTAATTCCAAGCTGCACGCCGTAGTCCTTGACGGCTTCGTCGTTGTCTTTAATCGGCTCCAAGGCCTTTCGAACGTCATCCGGCACGTAGGTGTTGCAAAACGACGTCATACGCTCAAATCCGCCGTAGTTCTGAATGGGCATGATACCCGGAATAATGGGGCAGGAGATACCCACAGCGCGGCATTCCTTGACGAACTCAACGAACACCTTCACGTCGTAGAAGAGCTGTGTGATGATAAAGTCTGCACCAGCATCCACCTTCTCCTTCAGGTACTTGATGTCCATGGCCTTGTCCTCGCTCTCCGTGTGGCCCTCGGGGTATCCGGCCACGCCGATGCAAAAGTGGTCTCCGTAGGTCTCCCGCATGAAGCGGACGAGGTCCACAGCGTGGCTAAAGCCTCGGTCGCACTCATCGAAGCTGCTGGCACCGCGCACGGGGTCTCCTCGCAGTGCCAGGATGTTCTGGATGCCCGCCTCCTTGGCCTGGTCCAGCGCCTTCTTGATGTCGGCCTCCGCCATGTTGGTGCACGTCATGTGCATGAGCATCTCCAGCCCGCTGAGCTTCTGCGCGTTGGCGCTTAGCTCCATCGTGAGCTGCGCGCTGGAGCCGCCGGCGCCCCACGTCATATCGCAGAAGAGCGGCTCCAGGGCGGCCATGCGGTCCATGCGCGCGTACAGGTTGTCCACGCCCGCAGGCGTCTTGGGCGGGAAGAACTCGAACGAGTAGAAGGCCTCCTGGCGCTCCATGCTGGCGTTGATCTTGTCCACAATCTTCATGGTCCCAGTCTCTGTGTGTTTGTGTGAATGGGTTCCGGAGTGATGGTCACTATCACAGAGTGAACGTGCGCAGCTCGGCGAAAATTCAAGACTGACCGATGGCTGTCAGCCGTCCGGCTATGATCGCCATAACCGGCACCATTATTGGCTGAAATGCGCACTCACAATTAGGCTTGGACTAATCTGCTGGAGCATGATGCACGCGGCGCCGACGGCCGCGACGAGGGCGCAGGCGCTCGCAGGCAGCAAGAGGCGGCGAGTGTGTACCGCGTGCGGGGAGGCCTTACACCCGAGGGCGTTTTCCCGCCATCAGCTGCTGAAACCGAACGCGTAGGCGGCCGAAAAGCACAATTTGAAGCGAGCAAGTTGGGCAGGATCTGATGAACTTTTGTTGTGCTGGTTATAAATGTACAGCAAGTGCAAGACGTGCGTGGAGATTGAGACGCAGGTGGACGTCCAGCCAAGGCTGAAACGATGCGTGCAGTGCTTCCAGAGTCTCCCCAAGACCAGGTTTTCCAAGCGGCAAGCCCAGCTGCTGGACGCCAAGTGCATGGCGTGTGTGCAGGAGCTGGAGAAGGCTGCTGCCGCCTCGCCGGTGCATGTTGCTAGTGAGTGATTTGGTTTGATGTATTGTGTTTCGTTGTTATTTGGTGCAATAATTGGAAAGCAACGACGTCTTGCTGACGCGCTGGGATGATACTTTCTTTTCACAGGCAAGTGGAGTTTCGACCAGTACTATCAGGTCTGTCATCGCGGCAAGAGTGGCGGCGTGTCGGTTCGTACTAAGCACAACATCGCGTCTCCCGTGCTCGGTTATATTCCTTTGGGACGTGTGTTTCGAGCTACGGCATCGATTTGCAATGAGCAGGGTGACCCGATGGTGCGACTGGAGGGCCCTCAGTTGCCCGAGGTTGTCGTTCGAGATGAGACGAAATTCGCGAACACGGAGGAAGATGGCTCCGAAAGGCACATCAAAGAGGCGTGGGTATCCTGCCGCTCTATTCGCAACGAAATTTTACTGGAGTCGCACAGAGGACCGTTTAAATCTGTTCAAGAGAACTCCGAAGGCAGCTTGTTTTTTCGGTGCGTCGTCGAAGGCTGCAAAGTCCGAGAGCGCGCCGACCTCGCAATTTCTGAGCTGGGATACGTGCTTTATGGCGATGTGGTAGAGGTGGTAGAGGCCACCGTGGCTCCAGACGGTGTAGTTTTTCTTCGACTACATGACAGATATTTTGACGGTGCTGCGTGGGTTGTCGAACACTCTCTCGATAATGAGTCTGTACTGAACGAAGTAGAGGGACCTTGGGCCTGTTGTGCTGACCGAGAAGAAGTCTATCGGTGTGTACAAGAATCAGGCGCTCCCGTTCGCACTGAGCCCGAGTTGACAGCACCACCCGTAGGGCGAATTCGTTGCGGGGCCGTGGTCGCCGTTGTTGAACGTAAGATCACCGATCAACGACAAGTCTTTCTTCGCATCGTTGACCTCAATGATGCGAGTACAAATGACAATAGAAGTGACGAAATAGAAGACAGAGAACAATGGGTTATTGAAACCAGCACGTGTTGTGCCAGTGTCATGATCAAGGTGCTACCACGAGGCAGTGGAAATGCGTAGTACGCGTTTTCTTTGCAAATATATACAAAGTAGAGGACTCCCGTCGTGCAAGATTTCTTTTAGGCTTACTACTAATACATAAATCACAGCCATACCCACTTGTGGTGCGGTTGCCAAACATTCGGGTAATTCCAGCCTTGACCGAAAAGTTTGGTGGATTCTGAAGCTGCTCAGGTCCAAGCACTGCCGAAACATTTTCTCCTAGGATATCATTCCGCACAAGAAAACAATTCACGCCGTGTGACTCGCAGTAAACAAGTGAGTACCCATTGCGAGTTCCCCAATGGTAGAAGGCAGCAACACTGGCACCGAAGTACGCTGAAAACCCATCCCATCCGCCACTCCCATCGTCGCTGGCATCGTACTCGACCGTCCGAGCTTCGTTTGAAGCGATGTGGCTATTTACTTCAACAACGACAACACGGGGTCTTACGCGCGTCAGATCGATCGCGCAAAGCAGCCAGTAGTCATTGAAGTCCACGTCGATAGAAATGAGATCCAAATCACGGGGAACCAACCTTTTGTACTTGTCAGCCAACAATGGCATGAAATTTTCTCGAGTGATAAACTCGCGGTGCAACTCAATCTTCTCGTTCTCGTGGCGCGAGTCCATAAGCAGCCCTGTCCAGCCATCAACCTCCCGCAAAACCGTGTGTTGCATTCGTTTCCGTTTTCGGTGCCAAACTCCACGTACGACTTGTGCTCTGTCCCGACCCAACGAAAAATTTCATGCAAAATGCCGTCTTCACCGTTCTGCGATAAGATTCCCCACTCGTGACGCCAGAGTTCGCAGATCCATTGTAATCTTGGGACGAGAAGTGACTCGGGGCATATCTGCGGCTTCTGAGGCGTATGCAGTCGTGGATCTAGCACGTGTAGGTATGTAGTTTCTTGATTGACGCTCGGCGCCGCGTTAAAGCTTATTGTTTCAGAGATAGATAGCGCCTTGTTGTTTTTGCTGACAAGCACAACACAAATTTGATGAAGTTTGTCCTGCTCAAGTGGTACATGATCCAGTGGTGCTCGGAAAGTCACACTCTGATGGAAAGGGTCTGTTCGTGTACCGTGACGAAATTCGCGCTCATCCACAGCCATCCACTCAGGGTCCAGGCACTCGAACGAGTGGTCAAGTCTTATACAAACCCGATACATACTGTCAAATGGGTCAAACAGTGTTGCACGGATTTTTGCCACTAAGTACTCGGCGTCACTGTGTTTGTCCGCTTCCACCGGCGAGGTAAATATTTCAAGCAACTCGACATTTGGCACCACCACTTGAAACGTAGTGGCAGCCAGGATTTTCTCGCCACTCTTGTCAGTGAAATATATCAAGTGATATCCTTCGGGCATTGTGTTGGCGGTGATATAAAGAGTGTCTTTTAAAGGAACCGTCAGGCACCTCATCGATGTAGTAGGAGGTCCTTCGAAGGAAAGGCAGACTTCCTCCGAGTATACCTCACCACTCGGGAGCTCCCAGCTTGGCTTAATGTAGATGCGTTCTGACTTCGGGTACAATCGTGTCGAAATCGGACTATCAAGCAGAAGTCGCGGACTGGCATTCCTGCTGGGGACTCCATAAGACCCCCTTCATTACGTTTATCATGCTCCCCGCGATTCTTGTCTACGTCTTCTGTTGTCTCATTCGCTTGCAAATGATTGACCTGATCTCGAACGATACGAAAGAGCTCTCCACATTCCGCCATGGCTACCCGTTTTTCAATGCAGAAGTTTGCCGCATCAACCATGACATCCGTCGTCGTATCAAGTTTCAGTGAGTACTCTACGTCATCCAAAGTAACCGGAATCTCCACAAACGCCTTCTCTTCAACAGTTTCTGGATCATCGCAGCCCCAATCTCTCGCCACAAGATCGGTGATCCCGACGCGAGCGTTCTCACAGCTCACTGCGTCGAGGTTATAGCGCGTACAGTAGTCCGACAATGTGTCGGCCAGCGGTTCCTCCGGGTATACCGTAAGCGGCTCGGGGGCTTTCATCGTATCTTGTGTCGTGTCATTCTCGATGTAAATCTCATAGACCAGCGAGTGGTCCAGCGACACGTTCACCACAGCTTCTCTGATGGCCAACTGGGCCATTTCCTGCAGCGTTTCGCGCAGTTCACGCCTCACGCTCTCGCACTTGTAGTTGGGCACTCCGTTGGCTTTGCACGCAGCTCTGGCCTGGTTCTCGATCGGATCGAAGGAGTCCACGTGCACGAGCGCATGCCCCACATTCGCAGCCGGGATCCTCAATTGGGAGCAGTGGAAACTTGTGCTGGATACAATGGAGCAGGCCTGCAGCAGCAGCACCTGGAGCAACAGCGTCGTCGTCATGATGCGAATCGGCGAATGGTATCTTTCTTCCTGTGATTGATTGGCGTGGAACCCAGATAGAATGAAGGATTTCTGATTGGTTGAACTTGGGTTTTGTATTGGTAAATAGTTTTTGTCGCTGACAAGTTGAAGTGGAACAGAGTAATGACGAGCGGACGAAAACGGAGACTGCAACAACAACAATTCGCAGATGCCGTCGATGAAATGGCGACCTTGCTCTTGTTGCGATCAGGTGGCAGCCATTTTTCTGACAGAGGTGCATTGTCGGTTTGAGCCCGATCAGCGTCGCCGTGCTTAGGTGTTGTTGTCGAATTGGCGAGATCGTATGTACGTTGTCAAGATGCCGCTGGTGAACTGCATGCTGTTGTTGGCTGGTTGATGAAGACACCCAGCTTCTACTTGAGAGCTACTCGGGTGAGTTATGACCTCGAATGGGATCACGTAAACTGTGCAGCACAATGAAGGTCATGTGAGTGGTCCATGAGCCATGGGCCCATGATGGGCGGACCCGTGAATCGCACGCGTATCCAAAATGGCTGAGTCAGCGTGAAGCAATCAAGCCGCGATCAAGCCAAAGGCTGCTTTCTCATCTTGCTCCCCCTCACACGATCACATATGAGCTCATTTTCGAATCTGCATCAAACGCCGCACCACCGAAGACGAAAGCAGTCATGCCCAAGTACGAGCTCTTGAACTATTGGAGAAGCAGTTGCTCTTGGCGCGTTCGCATTGCGCTGGCATGGAAAGGCATCGAGTACGAGCAGGGAGGACTAGTACTGGGATTTTGCGACAGTAATATGCATCATATTACTCTCGAGCTGCGATTGGCGACTATCGCAAATGTGCGTACTCCGATCGCTCTTTAAAAAGGAGTAGTGCTAATAGTAGTACTTT
The DNA here is from genome assembly GCA_011947335.1 of Phytophthora constricta. Lineage (NCBI taxonomy): Eukaryota > Oomycota > Peronosporomycetes > Peronosporales > Peronosporaceae > Phytophthora > Phytophthora constricta. The sequence goes on from JAAVTI010000962.1 coordinate 43,882, forward strand.
TTCCCTACTACTTTGGCTTCTACTCGTGAATCATCTCGCGGTTCTGCCTGAGAAGAAGCTGCTTTTCGGCGCGGTCGTTGTCAACTCTCGTCCTCAAGGATCCCATGACGATTGAGCCTGTGGAGAATACCCGCTCTTGGTACGCTGATGAGGAAGTTTTGCCAAGCCAAATCCTTGCAAGCATGGCTACAGAAGGAAACGCATTCTCTCCGACCTCCCTGAACCACCGCAGAATATCTACGTGCTGATACACTGCATAGAGATCCCAGCGTACCGACGTATCCTGTCGGAAGCACATCCCCTTCTTCAGAGCGTCATACTCCGCACCAGTCTGGTTCTCCGCCACCTTTGCCCAGTCGATGTCAAGTGCAAACCATTTTCGAAGTACTGCATCCGCCTCCTCAAGCACGTGTGCATTGTTGGATCGGGTGCAGGACTCACCAACACCAGCAACTGGAGCACCTAGTAACATCGGATGGCCTCTAGGACACGCCGATGCGTCTAGAAATAGTGCTGCATCCGCGTCTACTGCTTCGGTTGTAGATTCCTGAATATCATTGATCTTCTTGAAGAACACTAAATGCTGCTTGGTTAACTCCACACGGGCATCGGAAATTATTTGCTCTGTTACACGAGTAGATTGGTCAGCGTCAATTATATCCGCGACAGAGTTTTTGTTCGAGGGTCCAAAAGCAGCGAAAGAACGTCGTTGACACCCGGTGCTGGGAATCGAGTGCGCAGTTGTAGAAGGCATCGCTCTCGGCACACTGATGCTGCTCAATGGGACTTCTACACGCGGCTGGGTATCATCCCTCGTATCTTCAGAGGATGGAGGACTGAATGTCTAGCAGTTAACAACCCAGGAATTGATGTGCGTTTCAGCCAGTTTTCGCAACACCACCATGAATGACGACACGATCGTGTTCTTCTGAGTCTCCACTAGTGCCAATTGGGCCATAAACGCCGTGACACCTTCCATTTCACAGAGTAGCTGCCAATCCTCGGATTATATAGCTGGATCTGATTTCCGGGAGGTCGCAAAATAAGCCTTCATTGCCGTGAAGTTGAGAACAGATCGCCGAATCAACTTGCAGGAAGAAGCGACACGAACGTCTACATCAAGAAGTGGCCCCGATTTTTTTTGGGGAGAAAATGGGAGATTTGGATGCGCTTCAGTTCCGCCAGACGCTTTCCGTTGCAAAAATAATTGTTGAGAGCACGCAATTTTCGGATGACCGCAGCACCTTCAGGAAAGGCACCGCCTGGAGTGACTACTGTCGTTTCCATTGAACCATCCTTCTGCTCCAAGCGGCTAATATTTTCCTTCAACCCCAAGCCATACGCTATGCACAAGCTGATGACATGCATATTACAGCTCTCTTAAGACGCCTCATCAAAGTACTTCGCGACGCCCTTGGCCGACGACGCCGTATCCGACATAACAAACTTCGTTTGATCAACGATGTTGACATCGTGACGCCACGTCAATTTCTGCTGGATGCTCTGCGCTACTGACACTGAATCATGACCATCGTTTTTGCCGCAGCTAACACCGCGATGTATCGAAAACTCCACGTGTGGTCTATGAAAGCCAACGAGGCTCCAATAATTGCGTCCTTCTTGGCGTTGGTCCAACCATCGTGGATGACGTTCAGTATGGCTGCTTAAAAGACGCTCACTCTCAAAGTCTAGCAACGTTTTCACCGCCGCGGTGAACAAATCAAACCGAGCATCCAATGTGGTATTGAACGTAGCTCTTGCCGGAAGAGTCAGCTGCGTATTACCTGTAGCCACTTGCATCATACCACGGAAGGCAGGCGTCTGGATGGTGGCGTAAGGTAAGCCGTCGTCGATGAGCCATCGCATGATCCCTGTGCTCACTTGTGAGGGGTGGCATGGAAGAATGGGGGAAGTGACTTTTGCCATTTGCGACTGATTCCCGGCTCTATATCTTCTGCCTCCTTTCTTTTCATATTTGTGGCAGCAAGTTCTTGTTCATCATGCGTGATCTTCTCCCGCGCCTCGGTAACCGACTTTGTTGCCCAGCGAATAGCAAGATCGTGTTTTTTATGGTTGCTCTCGAAGTGTTTCTTAGCGTTTGAAGCATGAGCAGCGTTACACAATCCGCCCTGCCACGCATTAGGAGACGCATTGGACCGTGTAGAAGCCTTCGCAGAGCAGAGGAGGCAAATATTCCGGAACGATCGAGGACGCGAGCCTGGCCGCGTTCGCACGAATTTTGCGTCGAGCACCTGGATGTAGCCCCACACAGGATGGGGGCTATTGAGTTTGTGGTGAAACCCGACTGTCTTTGGAACGCCCGAATGTGATCATCGACATCTGCTTCATCAGACAACGCGGTCTCGTTGTCGCTGGCAACAGAATCTCCGTCCTCAGTGTCTTGTTCATCACTTTCTGACATGGATTCAGCTAGCACTTCGGGCGCGCTACGCTTGTTGACGCACTCTACGCTGCAAAACCTAGAGTAGTGTCGGTTAGTTACTATACTAAGTTAGTTGCAGAAAGTTTTCGTACCGTTCGTTCAGTGCACCCTCGTGGAGCTCATTGCTGCACATATGATGAACCGGACGCGAACAGACCGAACACGGATCGGTTTCAATGTCTGACGAAACTGTGCAGTCCTTAGCGGCGCACGGCATCTGTTGAAGGTTGATTAAGAGTCTGGAACTGCGATATGTTTTCAATTCCGCGAATCGAGAAGTGAGAAAGTGAGCAGTCACTACTAGTAGTAGCCTGCTAGAACGTTGGGTGCGAGACCTCGCACCCAACGTTCTGCTGAAAATGAACGGGAAGTAGCACACTTGTAGGGTAAACAGTACAACTATAGCACTTCCGGACCGCCGAGTAAGCGACTCTCTTTTATATGCCTACTACCGACCTTCGGTGAAAAGGAGTACGCACATCGTCAAAATAGTCATAGTAATGTTACTATTTACTATTTTTCAGGCTCATCCCTGAGTACGAGTACCGCCCAGTAAATTTGATCGCAGCCGGCGGGGGCGAACAGTGCCATGAAGAGTACCGAAAACTCAACCCCAACCAGGTAGGTAGCTCGGTTCCTAAAAACCAAGGCGGTCCCATGGCTAACGCTGTTCCTCTCCCTCCTTGCCATTGAAGCGTGTTCCGGCGCTGGTGGTGGATGGGCACACGCTGGCGCAGTCCGGTGCGATACTCGAGTATTTGGAGGAGGCTCACCCAGAGAAGCCGCTTCTCCCCGTCGAGCTGCTCCAACGCGCCAAGGTGCGCAACCTCTGCGGCCTCGTCGGCTGCGATATCCAACCACTTCAAAGCATGGGCATTTCAGCCAAGGTAAGGCGAGGAGGAATCCAGTGCATTGGACAAGTTAGTCCACTTGGCAGAACAAGAGCCTACAAGCCTACAAGCTCACTGGATTGACGCTGTTTGTCTCAACACCTTCAGGTCGCAGACATACAGTCTCCGGCCAATGACGAGGAGCATCAAGCTTTAATTGCAGCGTGGGCCAAGCAGTGGATCGAGCGCGGCCTGCAAGCGCTGGAGGAGGAGCTGCAGCTCTGCGCCGGCCGATACTGCGTGGCCGACGCTGTGACTCTGGCCGACGTGTATCTGCTGCCTCAAGTGGCCAACTCGCGCATCTGCCACGTGGAGATGACCACATACCCGACGGTCTCGCGTGTGGCCAGCGCGCTCGAGCAGCTGCCGGCCTTCGCCACCTCCCAACCGAGTCGTCAGCCGGACGCCCAGTAGCCAAGAGCTCCAAAATGTATCCATTTCAGGCCAGGCATTTACTGTGAATGACGTGACTCGCTCGTTCCTAAATTTAATCTTGTTCGCACTATGCATGCAGGGTAGGGCGCTATTTGTGGCGCGCACCCTTTCGCACTTGTCTTGCACTTTTGGCAGGAGGGGGACGGCGCCCAGCACAACGAGAGAGACGTCTTGCTACGGACGTGCATTCCTCCCTCCGTTCTCACTGTATGCTCCTGGGTCGCCGCAGCCCCAGGGGACCTCGCAGCAGCGTGATTGGCTCCGACGAGTTCTCGCGGCCGCAGCGCCCCAGCTTCTTCGGCCGGCGGCTCGCGCGCTTCCTGCGCCGGTCGTCGGCCGTGTCCGCAGACGTGGAGGCCGCTCAGCCAGCGCTGTCCCGCAATATGCGCAGCGTGGCGTCGGCCTCGTCGCTGCGACGCACATCCGGGCGGCAGGAGCCGCCGCCCATTGGCGCCGTGGACCCAGAGATCACGTTCGCGGTGAACAAGCCCCGGAACTTCGCCGTGAGCACCCGGAACGGCGCTCGGCCCGGCAACGAGGACAGATTCCGAGCCATTGACAATTTGGACGTGTACGGCCGCGCACTGCTGGCGGTCATGCCGCAGTCCGTGCCCCCATTGTACGGGGACTTGCTCAAGGACAAAGTGCTGGAGAACTTCGTCGTGGAAGGGCGTGCTCCGGCTCTGAAGATCCGGAACGTGCTCAAGCGTGGCCGAGAGGAACAGGACACCCAGTTCTTCGGGGTCTATGACGGACACGGAGGAGCCAGAGCGTCGTCGCTGCTGGCGCTGCTGCTCCCGATTTATTTACTGGCGGCGCCAGAGTACACGAGCGATCTGGAAGCGGCCTGCCGATCCGCCAGCTTGGCCATGAACGAAGAGATTTTGAAGAGAGAGGAGGCAGGACATTGTGAAGGAGGAGCCACGGCACTGACGCTGTTGATTCGACGGAACAGAGCTGTGCTCAGTAATACAGGAGACTGCAGAGCGGTGCTGGTGTCGAAGAAAGACAAGTCGGCGCAGGCGACGCAGCTCACGACAGACCACAAGGCGTCCAATGCAAATGAGAGAACCAGGATCGAGGAGAGTGGAGGCATGGTGCTTTATGTGAAAGGAGTGCCGCGGGTTAATGGTCGGCTGGCAGTGACGAGAGCTTTTGGCGATGCAGAGCTTAGTCAGCTTGTGATTGCTGACCCGGAGGTGACAGTGCACGAGTTGCAGCCGGAGGACGAGTATATTGTCATCGCCTCGGACGGGCTTTGGGATGTGCTTAGCAACGAACAAGTCGCGTCGTGTATCCGGTGAGCAATTAGATAGTATTTGCAAGGTCGCGGTGACTGGCTGTACACTAACTTCAGTTTGTTTGATTTGAATGTGTTAGGAACAACCCGTGGTTGGGTGTGCAAGAACTCGCCAATATGTTGTCCGACCGCGCTGTCGAGCTCGGCACAATGGACAACGTGACAGTGATGGTGGTGGACGTACGCGGCAGGATATCTTGAGCGTCCAGTACTTGGTTTGTTGCTCCAGTGCTCCGTCATCGCCGTCATTTCGTCTCTCCAGCCATACAGTTCAATGCATCAAGCTGCAACTCCTGTTATTTAATGCGAGATAGGCAACGTCCAGCCACCCAGTTCCCTAGGTTGAACATTAGCTCCGTATTGTAAACGCTATTCGCTTCGATATCCTTGATGTAGCTGCGCATGCAGCATTTTGACGTTGAAGTGATGGATCGTTAGTCGAAGGGTTAGTGTTTTGGGGCGAGAGCAGTTGAAACGAAAACGAACTCAAACTTATCGCGCGCACGAGGTGTGATGTCCTTCAGTCTCTCTTGTGGGTTAGGCCCTGGAGGACGAGCAGCACGTCATTTGAACCAGATCAGAACCCTAAGTCGGTCTTGTACCACACAGCAGGCAGGCCTGATGCTGGGTCGCCTTTGGGCTCTCTCTCTCTCTGGGTCGGTTTCGCGCTGCCTGCTCCAGGTTCTAAACCTGATAGCAAACTCGACGCAAAGTAAGCAGCTACCTAATACTAGCGATCGGTACGAGGCGCGGCCTCGCTGTCATCGCAGCCAGTCATGTCAGACCGGCGGCGCAAGCGGCAGACAACCAATAGCTATGGTGATGACACGGTCAAAGATTTCAATGCCGTCGACCCAATTCAACCAGGCAGACGCAGCGACTGGGGTGATCACGACGCTGGTTCTCGGCACGAGTCATGGATGACCAAGGTTTCGGTTGCCATGAGTACTCGGATCTTTTCGAGTGGAAAGAAACTTAACGGATCACGGAGTATACAAGTTATGCCTCTCGGTGTGTCGGCGAGTGACACCAGCAAAACGTCGGCAGGGCGTATGTCTTCTTCGTCATTGTCGTCGTCTCCGGATACACTGCACCAGACGCATTCGACCTCTGTCAATACTCACCAGACATTGCGCCAAGTAGCGTCCGAGAAAAATCTGGCGAACACAGCAGACTCTTCCAACTCGTCTCCAGTGCTGGTCTTTGATCCATGCCCAAGTGTAACCTGTGACGTTGCACCAGACAATAGTGATCACAGCAGCCACGACGACGAAAACGAGTCTCGTTGGTCCTCACGTGGATACCGCAGCAGCCATCAGCGAACTACCAACCGACGCAATTCTCCTGGCACAGCAGGGCACAAAGTAAAGCCTGGAGATGAAGTACAGGAAAGCGATGACGAAAAAGAGGATGTAAGGCTCGAATCGACGAGAACACGAGTACTGTCGATTCCGACGGGATCAACGTATTCACGCGAAACTCGCGATGAAAATGGGTCGGGGGCCGACGTCCAGGACGCGGCGCCAATTTTGAAAGGATTCTTCAGCCGAGATGCTTCAATAGGCAACGAGATCCGTCTTCACCAACGTGAGCAACGCCGAGAGGCTCTCTACCGAGAGTGCAAGCAACGGCAGGACAAACTTCGCGAGCAAACTGAGCGCGATAGAGTGGCCAACGACGAGACATCCTGAAGATACAAGATCGAGCAGCTTCGTCGACTTAACCAGCAGCGCAGGAAAAATTGCTGCGAGATGCTGCCAGTGCTCGAGTTCATCTGCTCGAGCGTATTCAACATGACAAAAACGTATACCAGACTGAACGGGGACGGTGGGAGTCTGATTTCGAGAATGAAATGAATGTACTGAGCGCTGCATTCCGCAAGGCGCACGCCTCTGAACAGAGTCGTCCGATGACTGTGGCAGGACTGGCAGTACCAGAAGCCATCTCGCAACTGGAACGCGAAGCAACTAACTTCGAAAAGAGAGTCAAGACAGCGCAGCCGGCATTAGGCAGCGTTCCTTCGCACCATTCGCGTTCGGCGCGTCCCAGTTCAACGCCAACCTCCAGCGACTTCAGTTCGGCTTTCTCTTTTTCGAGTCTTGCGAAGTACTTGCGATAGAGGACCCCGAAAGAAGTCCTTGATTTGTTTGCAGGCGATGATAACTCGAGTAGCCTATTCGCACAAGACAACGGTGACACCGAGAGGAATAAAACGCGTCAATTGGATACCGACACCCACAAGCTGCTCCAAGAGCGCGAAGACCTGCTTCAACGCCTCGCAGCAATTGACAGCGTAGTCCAGGCCGAGAAGCTTAAGTAGTCTCAGCCCAACATTAGATCGTCAGACTGTCAGTGGTGTTGAGAACCTGTTCCGTGCAAATATCATATTTATCCCGACTTCTCGTCTTGATGCACTCTCAATACACCTCAGCAACCTCCTCTTCACTTGTCCGTGTTGGCAATGCACTTGTTGACCACCGTCAGCAGGTGCGAGTTCTCCAGTGCAGCGGCCACACGCTCCTTGTCGTTCAGCTGCTTGTTGACCGCCGCCTCGGACGAGTGCGTGCCGGGCGTAATCAGAATGTCCACCTTGAAGCGCGACGGCAGCGAGCGCAGCAGCTTCACGCGCAGGCAAAGTCCGATCAGCGTCGCCATGCTGTCATTCAAGCAGCAATAATAACACTAATACTCAGTACGATTACAACATTCTTAGAACATCATCAGTTTGCACGCACCTGCAGTGAGGAATCGTGGGCGTGAAGAAGATCTTGATGCGCGAATTGGCGTCGTCCACGTCAATGTTCTCCAGCGACATGACCTTGAGCTGCTCCAGTGTCAGCGGGTGCTCCGGTCGTTGATGTGGCGCAGAATTTCTGCGCAATTAGAAAAAGGTCAGCAAATGTCTAGTTTTGACTCCTGTTAATGCTGTTCCGGACGCACCGAAGATCTCCTCGGACTCGAATGGGTCAGCGACGTCCTCGTCCAGCGCCTCGTCCACGTTGAACTTCTTGCGCGCGGGCGTGGCCACGGCGTACACCGTCGGGTTGGCGTTGATCTTCTCCTGGAGCCCCATGTTCTGTGCCTGCGAGTCAATTGGAATGTGAAGCGCCGAAATGGTACCGTTTCACTGGCACAGTACCATGTTAGAGGAGGCTGAAGTCCAACTCTGGGACGTCGGACCTACACTAGGAACGTCACTCGTCCATTTTTCAAACTCTTTTTCAAACAACGAATGAGCTGTTTGTGGACAAGTAAGTGGCTGGATGGGATGGAGTCCGCGACGTAAGCACATTGTCGTTTTGGGTGTGAGATATGGAATTAAAAATATAAAAGTGATTGGAGCGGTAACGTTCGCCTTCACTGCTTGACGGGCCATCTCCGTCTCCGTCACCGAGCCATGGAACCGCCTACGTGCGCTCGCCGCGGATGCGACGCGCCAGCTGGATGTCCTTGGGCATGATGGTGACGCGCTTGGCGTGGATGGCGCACAGGTTGGTGTCCTCGAAGAGACCCACCAGGTAGGCCTCGGAGGCCTCCTGCAGGGCCAGAATGGCCGTGCTCTGGAAGCGCAGGTCCGTCTTGTAGTCCTGCGCGATCTCGCGCACCAGGCGCTGGAACGGCAGCTTGCGGATCAGCAGCTCGGTGGACTTTGGTACTTGCGGATCTCACGCAGCGCCACCGTGCCGGGGCGGTAGCGGTGCGGCTTCTTGACGCCGCCGGCGGTGGGCGCCGACTTGCGGGCAGCCTTGGTGGCCAGCTGCTTGCGCGGGGCCTTGCCACCGGTGGACTTGCGGGCCGTCTGCTTGGTACGGGCCATTGTGCTAGTGGAAGATGGCTACGAGGTTTGAAAAAAGGCGTTTGCGTGCTGTTGTTTTGTTTGCTGTTCTCTGACTTGAGCTCTGGAGCGCGAAATCTGGAAGTGAGAATTCAGGGAGAAAAGCACGACCAGGCGCTGGGGTTGCGCGCCGACGATAAGCCTGGCTTCAGTATAGGGAAGCCAGAAGATGTGTGCACGCAGGACGGATGTCATGGAGGCATACGGCAGCACTTGGTTATAAATGTATCGGGTTTCGCGCCAGCGAGGTGGGGTGAGCTAACGCGCTTGGTAGCGGTCTGAATGTTGGATGAATAGTAAAACCCATATTAACGGGATGAAAAGAGTGCAACGTATAGCTGTAGCCATCTGACTCAACAAAAAGTTTGTCAAAAACTACAGATGAGCCCCTCGCTAGTAATCCCCAGATTTGGAATACACCCTCAAATGGAATAAATTGTTGGTTCCCGATGACCAAGTAGGCACGCGTGGTATACAAAGCTAAGGAATTATTACAAAATCCCTCAGACGGAATGTGGAATAAAAATCGATATATATTCCGTCAAAAGGGTGCTTAACTGTGGCTAAAGTCAAAGTCGTACAGGTTGATCTGTGAAGTCTAGCATTGACACCTGAATCTTCCGTCCTTGTTTGTTTCCTAATTCCTCCCGGAATAATCGCTGCATTGCACGAAGTCCGCTCACCGATCTGTCTGACACTCCTGTAGTATCGGCACGAATGAAAAGTTTCCCTATCCATCTGGGAGATAATCCTTGATTTCGGCGGCATCGCTTCTTGTCCTTCTTTTTTCCTCCAAGGCGCTTCTTAGCTCGGAAGGCATTGAGAAAAACAACCCAGTCTCATCCATGTTGAAGATTTGCGAAGTTCATAATCCTTGAACTTTCGCTGAATATCAATGATTGGTGCTTCAATTGCCGAGCCGCTCTCTCCATGCGACTTCGTACTGGAGAAGCCATGCCTTATATTAAAGCGATGTAGCCATCCATTAGACCACGTCGGAGGTGTATCGAACTTCAGAATTTCTGCAAAGCGTGCTGCCTTCACCCTCACGGCTTCACCCGTGGCGTTGACACCTTTTTCCTCGCACCACGTTACTCATTAGGCGAGAGCAGAATCAAGCTCTGGAAATCGAATCGCATGACGAGACCGCGCAGTCAGCTGCCCAGGTGGTATCGCTTCCAACCTCTTCTTCTGTTTTCGAGATCATGGCTTGAGATGGTAGTCGTCCGAGAGAAAATGTCGTAGCACTCCAGGCAGCTAGTGCTTGTTGAGTTTTCCATGGGTGCTGCGTGTGGTGCTAACAAATTTGCAGCTTTTGAGCGTTGGTGAGCGACATTCGAGATATTTTCGTTGGCGACGGCATTTCTAACGAGCGAGAGATTGCGAAATTTGCTCTGTAAGCTCTGAGCACAATTAGTTGGCTGCTAGGTTGCTCTGCGGGATGAATGGCTGAATCTGCACTTTAGTGTACCCCTAAAACGGCACACCCCGAGATTAGAATACCCCTAAATTGGAGTAATTTTGCCGTTCCCGACGCTATGACAATTGAGGGGTTCATCTGTACCTTGCTGTGAGGGTCTTCGATTCTTTGCGACTGCGGTCAGAATCGCTGAAAGCGCCGCACCAATATTTATTAAATATTTATACTGGTATAATAGACCTTGACCTCGACAGCGTTGTAGCCTGCAATTTCGCTTCATGCGCGCGAGAACTTGGGCCCTAATAGTTGCTAGCTTGGCCCTCGAATGAAACAGCCCTTAAAATAAGCCTAACCCCTCGCAAAAGTGTTCTCGTCCCTGACAATTCACTCGAAACACAGGCTGACACCTCGCAAAAGTGCTCTCATCCCTGACAATTCACTCGCTTGTGACCACTTACTTGGCTTGGTCACTCAAGTGACCCCTGCAATACTTCGCAAAGCCCCATTCGACCCACGCAAACCTTTTTCGTATTGCATCGTCGACTGAGGATCATGAAGGAGCAAGTTAGTTTTGTTAGTTACGTGAGTCGGATTGGATGGCAGTGACCACTAGAAGAAGCTCTTTCACAGTGCCGACGTGTCGACGGTGCACACGACGACTTCGAACCTTGCGGTCCCCGCAGCATCATTGAAGCTCGCATCCGTCCAGCAAATTTTCCATCGCCTCTCGAACCTGCATGAAATACGCCCAAATCGGCTTGGGTCACTACACGGCGCACGTGCGCTGCACGCCCGGGAGCAGCTGCGACGGCTCCCACATGAACACCGCTGGATGCGAACGATCTCTCTTGCACTTCTATCCATACGTCCGTCGAGACGTGCTGCCCAAAACTCAAATCAAATTTAAAACAATAATGCAACCTTGACATTTTTATTTGCTTGGTCATGGGCACGTCGGCGCCTACCTCCTCAAGCATCAATACAATCGAGCTAGTCGGCAACAGTTCTTGCAGCGTTAGCAATTCTAACCGCACCCTCGAAAAATTCTTCATCATACATATTATGGGTTAGCAATAAAATGGGTCACCGTGGTCTGGCCTCGTTTCGGGTCTCGTTATTTGGGAGAGATGACCCCCATGGGGCACTGCGCGCATGCGCCTCGCCTTGCTCGGCTCCGCTTGCTGAAAAAATATTCGGTTGCAGCGATCGCGTCCGCTCGCTCGCGGGCATCATACCCGCCTTATCGGCGGGCGCTGGCAGAAGGTGAATGCATTGAGTGAGCCTCGCGCTCGCTCTGCTCGCCCTCGTCCATAATGTCGCCCACCCCATCTGTTAAGCGATATTAGCACTTATTTAGATATCTTGGAGTTTGTGAGAGACCCAAACGAGACCAGACCGGCCGGTGACCCATTCTAAGTTTTTCCCAACTGGAACGGACGAGCCACCAGCGTCCAGGAGTGGATCACTAACTAAATGATCTAGCTGAGGTCATCTCGACAGGTTGTGGGGTGATTCGCTCTATCGGATTCCGTGATTGTTGTGTGCTGAAGCCATTTCATTTCGTGGTATTGGCGATCGCATTTGCTGCTGCCTGCATACACTGGTCAAAGGAAGAAGCAGCAATGAGACCTGACAACCCTTCACCGAGAAACGGTACCTTACGACCGCACCCCGAAAAACCCTTCAGGCCTTGGGCCAAGAGCACCACCGCGTTCGTCTGTGGCACAAATGAATGCTTCTTGGCAATCCTCATGCGCTCAAATAGCTCAACTAAGCGAAGTGTTCGATGTTCAAACGAGTCGCCGAGCAACCAGACATAAACCGATCATCGCGTGGACGAACGAACGGTCCGTGCTCAGGATAGTGAGGCGGGGCACTGCTTGCCCGCCAATGTCTGGGCAGCATTAGTGGATGCTCCTCCATTCACCGGCCAAGACGCTAACCAAATTCCGCCCCGACGGCATAAAGAACACTAAACGTTAACACAAATCAAGTCCGTATCCGTTCTTCTTGGACGCTGTTCTGGCGGTGGCTTGCAGCATTCTGATGGTGTTGTCCTCTTTGTGGTCACTCCGTATGCGATTTCAGCTTGCCTGTCTGCCTCGCGTCTGACGCCGACAAAAACACGCCGAGGCCGTGTACCACACGACCAGGTCGCTGCTGGCCAACCAGCGCAGGGACGATTCCAATGGTCGATCTGCATCCTCTCCCGGACGCGTGCCTTCCGCCACTCCAAGACCACTCAACCGACCGGCGAGTTCTCTCTAGATGCGCTCGCGTTGTCGTGCTGCATATCCCCGTTGCTGCTTGTCAGACCTCCGTGCTACGCAACGATAGGGCTGCTACACGCGTGCCTGCGGAGTCTGCATGCATCTGGCACTGGGATACATTATGTTTGGAAATTGTGAGCTCCTGGACAGATAGCAGTCCCGGCTCAGTGCGTTCCAGTTCGGTCGATGGATCATCAGCGCACTACTGACTGGCATTGACACCTGTAGAAAATGGTTCAGCTTTTCCGTTGTTCTGTCAAGAGCAAAGGGCCTTTTGCCAAAGGCAGGTTTGAGGAGACCGAGGAGACCGTGGACTCCACGGTCTCCTCCACGGTGGAGGTCGAACGCAACTCGGAGCGGCTTCGCTATCGAGTGGTACAGCATCGACAAAGGTTACGAGGCGCCCTTGCAATTATAAAAGCATCTTTTAAAAATCGGGCTCACCGAGCGCGGTGTGATCGCAAGAATGCCTCGGCACCATGTCGGTGGATCATCTCAGTGGGTCTAATCGCGTCGGAGGGAGCCGGCTCGGCCGCAACAGGAAAAGCGGGTGCCTTGCTCCCACTCAGCGGTGTTTTTCGCTTTGATTGGCCTGGTACACGCGCTTGCAGGACTTGCCACTGGCTGCGCTTTGCCAGGTGTTGGACGGTGCATACTTGAGCCGGAGCGATCGTGAGCCGATACTCAAGTTTTGGTGTTTGTGGTCCTGTTAAAGTCATGTATCCTGTGAGAAACAGTGTGGTCTTGTGGCTTTGAAGTCAACTCTATAGCAAAGGTTTTGAAACAAATATGTGTCTTGATGTCTAGATGTGATAATCGATACTTCTCTCAAAGCCGCTTCAACTTCTGTGACAGCACATCCTCCAAGAATCTCAGGAGCAGCAACAACGTTGCAGTGGCCGTGCTCATGCCCCGTCGTGTACCTTTAATCCCCTTGCAATTCTATGGTACGGTCTCCGCCGACCACAGCTTCGTCGGTTCATTGGTCTTGCCGGCCTCACTCGAGTAACTCGAGTCTTGCGTCGCATCGGTCCATTGTGCAATTCGCAGGCTTCCGAGTACCCGCCAGCCCAATTCCAGCCATGCTCACTCGTGCGGCTTTATCGGCTGCTGCAGTGGCAGTCGCCGCGACCAGCCTTTTGACCCCGACGCAAGCGCTGAAGAACCTCAAGACCGACTGGGATGCCTATGTCAGTGAGTTGACCATTCCGGAGGTCATTGACCTGACCGCCGGCGGTGCCATATCCATGCAAATGGGGCGCGCCACGCACAACTGGACGGAGGACGGCTCCATTTCCGGTGACATCTACGGATATGCGCTCACGAACTCGACGCCCACCATGCCCGGACCGACCATCAAGGTCGCCAGGGGTGTTCCGACCAGTATCACCTGGTACAACGAGCTCTCCCAGCCGCACCTGCTGCAGGATTCGGTCGAAGACTCGCTCAACAACATGGAGTCACTCTGCTACCCGTACTGCGGCGTGCCAGTTGTCACGCACGTGCACGGATTGGAGTCACCTCCTGAGTATGATGGACTTCCGTACCGGTCCATTTACAAGAACCAGTCGCAGGAGTTCCACTACTACAACAACCAGTCAGCCTCGACGAAACTCTACCACGACCACGCTAACGGTCTTACGCGTCTCAATACGTGGGCAGGCCTCATGGGCGCGTACATCGTCGAAGATGCCGAGATGGACGCATCCTTGAACCTGGACATCGAGACGGACATTCCGCTGATTTTAACCGACAGGCTCATTAACACCACGGGCGATCTCCTTTACTCGGATGATAACTGCAACGCGGGTTCGACGCAGTGGGTTCCTGAGTCCTTCGGTTCCGTCAACCTGGTGAATGGAGTGGTGATGCCTTATGTTGAGGTGCCACCTGCCCAGGTACGTTTTCGTATGGCGAATGTCGCCAACGCGCGCCACTACAACATTTCGGTACCGTTCAAGGACAAATGTGAAATCATCGCCACCGACTCGGGCTACGTACAAAAGCCTGAATCATTTGATGACTACCTTGTCATCTTTCCGTTTGAGCGCATCGAGTTTGTGTGTGATTTCACGAACGACACCAACGGCACAACTTACGACCTTGAGGATAACCAAACGGCTGACCAGCCAACGGTTTACGACGAGCGGATTATGCAGATCCGTGTCGTTGATAGCTTAAAGACGGACACGATGGAATATCGCGAGATTCCGTCGACTCTCGTCACCTACAAGTCTCTGAAGTCTCTCTATGAAGCCGGTGGCAAGGAACGCACGGTCATTTTGGGTGAGATGGACACGACGCTGCAGTGTCCGCTGTATGATATGATCATGTACAGATCGCAGCAGATCAACATGTCGACCATCACGAGTAGTTTGCACTGTACGAAGGGTACGGTGGAGAAATGGAACTTCCAGAACCCCACGGACGACCCACACCCGTTCCATTGGCACTTGGTTAACGCGCAGTGTGGCGAAACTGAAGACACAATCGACACGAACCACCTGAAGGACACGGCAAAGATTCCCAACGCTGGTGATCGTGCCACTGACACGATCACTCAAGTCTGCTATGTTGCTTGCACGCCCGACGAGTACCTCATCGCCAACAGCACCCGTGGAGCCAAAGACTACGGGTTCGACACCACGGAGCCTTACGTTGCCCATTGCCACATCCTGGAGCACGAGGAGAACTCGATGATGAGCTGGTTCAAAATCATGGACAAGGACGATGGCTATGCTGATGACGATGGTATCACGGCGGGAACGGTTATTTCAAACGATGTGATCGCTACGGCTATGGGCATGAGTGTTTTGGGTGGCGTGGCTACTACACTGTCAGTGCTGGTGATCTCGGTGGAACGCTTGAAATTCCTTGCCGACCCGCGCTCACTGTCGATTGCTTTTGCGCTGTCCGCTGGTGTAATGATTTTCATTGCTTTCGCTGACTTGTACGCGGAGGCCTTAACCTACTACCGTGCCGCATTTACTCCCGGCACAACTGACCCCGAGGCTTACGAGCACGGTGGCAGCACTACCTCTACTGGTACTTGTGACGACACATGCAACGGTAACACCTACTTGGCGGCAACCGGTGTTTTCTTTGTCGGTATGGCGATCATCTTGCTAGTGGAGTGGCTGGTGCACTCTGTTTTCGAGCGTAAGGACAAGGCTGCTGCGGCTGCCTCTGCTCAAGGTGACCTTGAGTTGGCACAGGCAGTGGATGCTGAGAAGGCTTTAATGGCCGATGATGGCGTCGAGAAGCCCAACATTCTGCACATTGCTTCACCGGTACCTGGCAGCCCTGCTTCAGCCAATGCATCCCATCAAGAGCTGTCCAGCCCTGCCACAGAGGAATCATCCGGTCTTCTGGTGGGGAAGCAAAAGTGAAGGAGGAATACCGTCGTGCTGGTGTTATGACGGGTATTGCCATTGCTATCCACAATTTCCCTGAAGGACTGGCGCTGTTCGTGTCATCACTCGCAGGTCTCCGAACGGGCATTGTTCTGTCCGTAGGCATCATCCTGCACAACTTCCCTGAGGGTGTCGCTGTGGCTGCCCCAGTGTACTACGCCACGGGAAGCAAGCTGGAGGCGTTCAAGTGGACTATCGTCAGTGGTTTCGCGCAGGTTCTTGGCGCTGGTATCGGCTGGGCTGCTGTTTCGGGAGGAATGAGCTACGCCCTGGAGGCCACGCTTTACGCCTTGGTTGCTGGTATGCTGGTGTGCATTACGGCGAAGGAACTTCTGCCAGGTGCCTACAAGTTCGACCCGAACGGAAAGCTGTTCGTGCCGTCCTTCTTCGTCGGTATCGCTATCATCGCGCTAAGCTTGGTGGCTCTCAACTACGCAGGATCAAGCTAAGCAAGGTCTTAGTTTCATGAATATGAGTTGAAAGCATATTTGTTTATCGATTTGAAGACAATACCGCGAAGCCTTCACGTTCAACTGTAGTTGTAGTATCGTTTGAACCTATAGCCCGCATTTAGCTTGAGCCGGCGTACTTCAAAGCCATGACACTGAATGCAATGATGGCCAGACCGATCAGGAACGCAATTACGAACACTTTCCCTCGCGGGTCGAATTTGTAGGCACCTGGAATCAGCTCCTTGACTGTAATGCATACTAGCATGCCTGCAACAACACCGTACAATGATGCTTGAAGAGCATAACTCATGCCACCGGAGATAGCGGCCCAACCGATTCCAGCACCAAACGGCTGAGCGATGCCACTTAACGCCGTCCACTTGAACGCTTCCAGCTTGCTTCCCGTGGCATAATATACAGGGGCTGCAACAGCGACACCTTCCGGAAAATTGTGCATGATAATGCCAATAGAAAGCACGATGCCCGATTTAAGACCAGAAAGCGAGGAGACGAAGAGGGCAAGACCCTCTGGGAAGTTGTGAATGGCAACAGCAACACCAGTCATGGCTCCCGCTCGGTGGTATTCCTCCTTTGCCTTCAATCCTGGTTTCAGCGGGTTAACTTCTTCAGCTAGTCTTGGAGATTCTAGCTCTTGACTCTGGTCATTGCTTGGGCTGTCGATGGCTGGCGAAGCAATTTCCTGCTCGTTGCCTTCCTCAACATTGGCCTCCGAGTACTTGGGCGGTGCCGACTTTTCTTCTTATTCCTGTTGAAAACCCCGTGCACGATCCATTCGACAAGTAAAATGATCAGTACACCACCGAAGAATGCGGCTACCGTCGTCAGGTACGCGTTGCCGTTGCAAACATCGTCACAAGTCCCGGTAGAAGCAGATCCACCTTTTTCGTATGCCTCGGGGTCTACAGTGCCGGTCGTGTAATGCGCTCGGTAGAATACAAGTGCTTCACCAAAGAGATCCGCCAGACCAATGAACAGCATCACACCAGACGATAATGCAAACGCCACTGAAAGGGCCAGCGGACTTGCCAGGAAATTCAAGCTTTTAATGGAGATCACCAAGACCGATAGAGTCGTGGCGAGACCACCCAAAACACTCATGCACATCGCCGTAGCAATGACTTCATTCGTAATTTGAGTTCCCGGGGTGATGCCATTATCATCGGCGTAGCCGTCGTCGGTGTCCATAACATTAAACCAACTCATCATCGCGTTCTCTTCGTGCTCTAAGATGTGGCAGTGTGCGACATACGGGTCTGTCGTATCGAAGTTGAACTCCTTGGATCCGCGAGTACTTCCCTCGAGAAGATAGTCCCCAGGGGTGCACGCAACATAACACACCTGAGTGATAGTGTCTGGTGCGCTGTCGCCTGCATTTGGAATTACCACAACATCCTTGAGTTCGTTCGTGTTCACCGTCTCCTCCGTTTCGCCGCACTGAGCATTGATCAAGTGCCAGTGGAACGGGTGCGGGTCGTCCGTAGGATTCTGAAAGTTCCACTTTTCGACCGTGCCCTTGGTGCAGTGCAAGTGTCCCGTGATTCCCGACATGTTCACTTGTTGTGAGCGATACAGAAGCAGACCCATGCTAGGACACTTCAGCGATGCCTCAATCTCACCTAGAATCAGTGTGCGCTCCTTGCCACCTGCCTCGTAGAGGGTCTTCAGTGACTTGTACGGTGTCAGTGAAGATGGAATCTCGCGGGTTGTCATCGTGCTTGTTTTCAAGCTAGCAAGCACGCGTATTTGCATCACACGGTTATCGTATGGTGTTTCTTGCGCCGATGTTTGCTTGTCGACAAGGTCGTACGTCGTGCCATTCGTGTCGCTGCTGAAGTCGCAAACAAATTCAATACGCTCGAATGGGAACACCACAAGGTCTTCAGCCAGGGCACTCGGCGACCCCACGTAGCCTGAGTCCGTCGCAATTACTTGACACTTGTCGGCAAAAGGCACCGTGAAGTTGTAGTGGCGAGCGTTGGCAATATTGGCCAGGCGAAAGCGTACCTGAGCAGGTGGCACCTCAACGTACGGCATCACGACACCGTTCACCAGGTTCACGGAACCGAAGGCCTCGGGCACCCACAACGTGGCACCTTCGTTGCAATTGTCATCCGAGTACAATATTTTGCCCGACGTGCTAATGAGTTTATCATTGATAGCCAGGGGAATATCCGTCTCGATATCCAGATTCAATTGAGCATCCAGCTCGGCGTCCTCAATGATGTACATACCAAGAAGACCGGCCCACGCATTAAGACGAGTGAGGCCGTTCGCGTGGTCGTGATACGTCTTCGTCGAGGCCGACTGGTTGTTGAGGTAGACGAACTCCTGCGACTGGTTCTTGTAAATGGACAGGTACGGCAGACCGTCATATCTTGCCGGTGACTCCAACCCGTGCACGTGAGTGACAACCGGCACCCCGCAGTACGGGTAGCACGCGGACGCTTGCTCC
This sequence comes from Phytophthora constricta, assembly GCA_011947335.1. Lineage (NCBI taxonomy): Eukaryota > Oomycota > Peronosporomycetes > Peronosporales > Peronosporaceae > Phytophthora > Phytophthora constricta. The sequence goes on from JAAVTI010000962.1 coordinate 62,813, forward strand.
GTGAGCGTGTACTCGACACTCTCTTGGAGAAGATGAGGAGCTTCAAGCTCGTTGTACCAGGTGATGTTGATCGGCACACCTCTGGCCACCTTGATGGTCGGTCCTGGGGCCGTGGGCGTCGAGTTCTTGAGCGCGTACCCGTAGATGTCACCGGAAATGGAGCCGTCCTCCGTCCAGTTGTGCGAGGCACGTCCCATTTGCATGTCGATGGCGCCGCCTCCGGTCATGTCAATGACCTCCGGAACGGGCAACTTGCTAACGTAGGCATCCCAATCCGTCTTGAGGTCGGTGAGCGCATTGGTGAAAGGTAATTGAGCGACGACACCAAGGTTAGTGCTATTGCGTTAGCACATATGATGCGCATGACTTTGAATTCCGTGTTGCCAATCAGTGCAGAGTAAGTATCCTCGATGGGCTAGTGCAAAGGACCGCAAAAGACAGAATGATCTCCTCGTAGATGTAGTTGATGCCGCAAAACGAGACGAAGGGAGTCTAAACTGCTAGACAAAGTGAAACCACTCCATCACAGAGAGCTTAAGCGCTGAAGTGCTCTTGCGCAGCAAAGCTTGCTGGTTACGAAGGCAAAGGTAGCAGACAGAGTCTGTGTCACAGAGAGGTCAAGCCGACGGCTGAAAGCTTGATGCGCCACCGTTTGGAGTAACGGAGCCGCGTGCCTCGGGCCAATCTGACGCGCAATATCTCCTCAGAGCAGCATGCTCGAAACGTCTTCTTTATTGGGTCAACCCTTTCAGCCTCGCAGCATTGATATTTGAAACTGCTGAGCGCTGCGATGCAACGTCATGCAACTGAGACTGACCATAGCAACACCACACAACTGCGGATCATAATTTTAAGGTCCGTTTCAGACAGGCGACTTCTTCAAGAAAACGGCCCTGACAATTTGTCAGTGACGATGCATTGATAGTTGTGTAAAAAAGAATATCACTTAAGACTTCTTGCTAGCTGTAGCCGCACAGCAACGGTCGAAGCCTTAACTGGACCCGGCGTACTTCAAGGCCATGATACTGAACGCAATGATCGCCATACCTCCAAAGAAGGCTACCACGAACGCCTTTCCGCTGGGATCGAACTTGTACGCTCCTGGCAGCAGTTCCTTAACCGTGATGCACACCAGCATGCCAGCAACAATTCCATAGAGCGATGCTTCAAGCGCATAACTCATACCGCCCGATACAGCAGCCCATCCAATTCCTGCACCTAGGGGCTGGGCGATACCGCTCAACGCTGTCCACTTGAACGCCTCCAGTTTGCTTCCTGTCGCGTAGTACACCGGTGCAGCAACAGCAACACCCTCGGGGAAGTTGTGAAGGATGATACCGATGGAGAGTACAATGCCCGATTTAAGTCCAGCGAGCGAGGATACGAAGAGGGCGAGACCCTCAGGGAAGTTGTGAATGGCGACGGCGATGCCTGTCATAACCCCTGCTCGGCGGTACTCCTCCTTTGCCTCCGCGTTATTTTCCAGCAAGTTAGAGGATTCAGCTCCAGCTGGGGTCTCGAGTTCACAACGGTGGACGTTAGGACTGCCATCAACTGGCGAGTTAAAAGCAGCCTTGTCGCCTTCTTCCACATCAACGTCGTCTCGGCTGACATGGCCAGATTTCTCGCCCGCTGCTTGCTTCCGGCCGAACATCGTGTGTACGACAAACTCCACCAGCAAAATGATCAGCACACCGCCGAAAAAGGCTGCCAGCGTAGTCAGGTACGCGTTGCCATTGCACACATCATCACACGTTCCAGTAGACGTCGATCCACCTTTTTCGTAAGCCTCGGGGTCCACCGTACCTGTTGTATAATGCGCTCGGTAGAATGTAAGTGATTCGCTGAAGAGATCTGCTAGGCCAATGAACAGCATCACACCCGATGATAGCGCAAAGGCCACCGACAAAGCCAGTGGACTTGCCAGGAAATTCAATCGCTTGATGGAGATTACCAAAACGGACAATGTCGTGGCGAGACCACCCAATACACTCATGCACATCGCCGTAGCGATCACTGTGTTGGTAATGGTTGTACCCGGTGTGATACCATCATCGTCAGCATAACCGTCGTCCACATCCATTATGTTGAACCAACTCATCATTGCGTTCTCCTCGTGCTCCAAGATGTGGCAGTGTGCGACATACGGGTCTGTCGTATCGAAGTTAAACTCTTTGGCGCCACGAGTGCTTCCTTCGAGAAGGTAGTCCCCAGGGGTGCACGCGACGTAACACACCTGTGTGATGGTATCCGATGCACGATCGTCAGCGTTGGGGATTACCACAACATCCTTGAGTTCGTTCGTGTTCACCGTCTCCTCCGTCTCACCGCACTGAGCATTGATCAAGTGCCAGTGGAACGGGTGCGGGTCGTCCGTAGGATTCTGAAAGTTCCACTTTTCGACCGTGCCCTTGGTGCAGTGCAAGTGTCCCGTGATTCCCGACATGTTCACTTGTTGTGAGCGATACAGAAGCAGACCCATGCTAGGACACTTCAGCGATGCCTCAATCTCACCTAGAATCAGTGTGCGCTCCTTGCCACCTGCCTCGTAGAGGGTCTTCAGTGACTTGTACGGTGTCAGTGAAGATGGAATCTCGCGGGTTGTCATCGTGCTTGTTTTCAAGCTAGCAAGCACGCGTATTTGCATCACACGGTTATCGTATGGTGTTTCTTGCGCCGATGTTTGCTTGTCGACAAGGTCGTACGTCGTGCCATTCGTGTCGCTGCTGAAGTCGCAAACAAATTCAATACGCTCGAATGGGAACACCACAAGGTCTTCAGCCAGGGCACTCGGCGACCCCACGTAGCCTGAGTCCGTCGCAATTACTTGACACTTGTCGGCAAAAGGCACCGTGAAGTTGTAGTGGCGAGCGTTGGCAATATTGGCCAGGCGAAAGCGTACCTGAGCAGGTGGCACCTCAACGTACGGCATCACGACACCGTTCACCAGGTTCACGGAACCGAAGGCCTCGGGCACCCACAACGTGGCACCTTCGTTGCAATTGTCATCCGAGTACAATATTTTGCCCGACGTGCTAATGAGTTTATCATTGATAGCCAGGGGAATATCCGTCTCGATATCCAGATTCAATTGAGCATCCAGCTCGGCGTCCTCAATGATGTACATACCAAGAAGACCGGCCCACGCATTAAGACGAGTGAGGCCGTTCGCGTGGTCGTGATACGTCTTCGTCGAGGCCGACTGGTTGTTGAGGTAGACGAACTCCTGCGACTGGTTCTTGTAAATGGACAGGTACGGCAGACCGTCATATCTTGCCGGTGACTCCAACCCGTGCACGTGAGTGACAACCGGCACCCCGCAGTACGGGTAGCACGCGGACGCTTGCTCCGTGAGCGTGTACTCGACACTCTCTTGGAGAAGATGAGGAGCTTCAAGCTCGTTGTACCAGGTGATGTTGATCGGCACACCTCTGGCCACCTTGATGGTCGGTCCTGGGGCCGTGGGCGTCGAGTTCTTGAGCGCGTACCCGTAGATGTCACCGGAAATGGAGCCGTCCTCCGTCCAGTTGTGCGAGGCACGTCCCATTTGCATGTCGATGGCGCCGCCTCCGGTCATGTCAATGACCTCCGAAACGGGCAGCTTGCTAACGTAGGCATCCCAATCCGTCTTGAGGTCGGTGAGCGCATTGACTGGGGTGAAGATGGCTACTCCGCCAAGTGCCACTATTGCTGCAATTCGAGCTGACATTATGGCAGCAATTGTTGTTTACAGCAACAGGACTTGGATTCTGTTGGAGACTTGTCGCCTTGACAGCAAATTGGAGAATGTGATCGTATCGGTTTCCGTCGGTGGAGGCTGTGAGAGGGGCTGCCGCAGGTGTTCGCGCTCAGGCTGTTCGCGGGCTATCCGCTGGACATTCTGCCCACCACTTTCAAAGACATATGAATGGAGAGGACGACAGCGATGGTTCGGCCCAGAGGATTATCTTTGCGGAAAGAAAGTGGTGTTCTGGTGCCGGAAAGCGCGTGCCTCGGCCCAATGTGCTGGTCGCGCCTTCAGCAGAGAGCAAGCACGGAACTGTACAGTACTTCAGCTTTCTGTTCGAACGGGTCTGATTAAAACTACTACTGCAGAACAAGAAGACCTCCTGATTAATTAAAAATGGCCTTTTCCCTTGGAAATTGAAAAGATGTTAAAAATTAGGACCCACTGTGCACGGTCAGGCTGGAGCGTGCCAAATGATGCGCAACCTGGCCCCAAGGAGCGTTACGAAACGTGCAATGCCCCCTGCAGAATTCCCCGGCAAAAGGAGAATTGCAATCCCTGATTTACCTCGCACAGATAGTACAAAGATGCAGCCGTTTTGCTATAATCGCGACTCTGTACGTACATACGTAGTTTGTAACCTCTCAGTCCTTATTGGTCCCACCTTTCTCCCTTTGCCGGGAATTCTGTACCGACCCACCTGGCTTATAGCCGACAGCTGCTTATAACAGACAGTGCTCATTCAGCCAATCAGGCGCGGTTGCTATTCCGACCAGGGCAACTCGGCTTATAGCCGACAGTCAGTCATCACCCCCAGCACCAATCGATTTGGCAGCAACTCTCCTCGTCTGTCATTTCACGCACAGCACACGTCCAGCAATGTCCAAGCGCAACTCCAACACGGCCGCAGAGAAACTTGCTGTCGTTAAGCATCTCGAGGAGTTTGGTGATATTCGAGCCACGATAACGCACTTTTACCGTGACCTTCATGACAAAGCGTATGAAAGTAGACGCAAACTGATTATAGAGTGGCGGAAGATGCGAGAGGAACTTGAGAGAGCACGCACTTCGGGAAGAAGCGCGAGGCTGGAGAAGGCTCGGCCGTTGGGTCTCACCTGTGCGTTATCGGCCGAGGCCGAGCTGAGTTTAGTTGTGTGGATCAATGAGCTGCGTGGAGAGGGCGTGCCTGTGTCCAACTTAATGTTGCGCCTGCAGGCCTTTGAATTGACACGGTAAGAGGGTTGAGATAGAATCCGACGAGTGATGACTTTGAGATTGATTCCGATGAATAAAAATAGTGCTTGTCAAGTGACTGTGTCTCTTTTGTGTGCGTGCAAATAAAGGCAGCAATGAGGACTGTGGGTGTCAGTTATAAGCCAGGTGGGTCGGTATCTGCACGACCCTTGATTGGTTTGACACGTCCTCCATTACAGATCTACTAGAACTTGGTCAAACTCATCGCTTTTAAAAGAACTGAACCGTCGAAGACAGTTGGGTTTTCGACCTCGCGGTTCGTGATGCACCCCACCTCAAAGTGTTGATACAGGGAGCTGTAGTAGGTCTAGGAACACTACGAGGGAAGCTGGCGCTTCCTGGCAAACCAAAGCTCTGTTATCGGTTTGTAGCTAATTCTTAACTGATCTCACCCAGGCCATCCTGTTGGCCTGCGGTGGTTTTGTAACTACTCTCATGCTATTCTTGCCAGCTTGGGTGTCGCCCGCCATGGGACGGCACCCCGATGAGTGGGCCAGGCTTGCTATCTTTGCCAACCCACTACAGAGCCCGGAGAATGGTCAGCTCGGCGCACGCATGGACATTGGCAGCAGTGCTGCCACAGTTCCCTAGCCCCTTTCCGTCAGATGAGGCAGACGAATGGCCAGGCGACAAAATAATAGAAACACACGACCAGATGCAGCCAGCACACACCGTCTTAGCGTGGCACACATGAGCGCGATAAGACGGGGAGGGATGGGCTCCGAGGACGTGGACCATCCATTCCGTGCGCCCATCCCTCGTGCCGACCGTGCACTGTCGCCACCCTCTCGCTCCCTGTCGTCATTACCAAAAACGCAGCGACCCAGCAACACCAACAACCAAAGATCGAGCGAGCGCGGCGTGCCTCGGCCGCGCCTCGGCCGCGCTTTGGCTTGCATTGCGGCGCCCTGGACGACAGCGTGGACGTGCAAGAGGGCGCGGCGTGCCTCGGCCGCGCTTTGGCTTGCATGGCGGCGCCCTGGACGACAGCGCGGACGTGCAAGAGGGCGCCTCGCCTCGCCCCCGCTCTGACGACAGTGCGAGGGGCTCAAAAATGACAAGGGTCAAGAAGGCCAGTCGCTGGATAAACTGCGCGGTACCGCATACGCAGCTGGGCTTGTGCAGAGCGAGTTGATGGGCGAAGCCTTGTACCGCTCTAGCTGATGGCTCTAGTAGCGTGTGTTGTACCCAGCAGTGAATCTGCGCCCAAGAGCAGCAGCTGGGGTAGTAAAAAGCAATAGCGCCTGTATTAAGAAAAATGTTACTAGTCTTCCTGAGCTTTAGCCTCAATAAACTTCCGTTCAACTTGCTTGCGCCTACGCTTTCGGTACTTCTTAGTCTCGCCCGAAGGCAGATGCAGCACCCATTCCTCTTCGCCGACATCGCCGACATCGTCTCCTTGAGCAGCTGCCGCCATGAGACGAGCCTTGGTGATGCGGGCACTTGACACCGCATCAAGCAGCCGCTTAATTGCAGCACCTGGGTTCGCCGAAGGGTCGCACAGGATAAGGCCACAATTTTTTAGGTACCGAGCCGCTGCTTGATCTAGGCGACCCCACCCACGTTGTTCGAGGTGCAACTTGCACCACTGGAAGAATGGCTTGAAGTCGGTGGGGGAGCAGTGTCGACTTGAATGTCTTCCATCGCCGGTTGTGATGAGCCTTGAAAATGCTGCAATGAGTTGAGGGAAGTAGTGGTGCTACGATAGAAAATGGTAGGAGTTACAGATTTATTCTTGTAGGAGTTTCAAACGAGCAAATGTTGCGATCATGCATTGTGTTTTAGACCACAAGCACTATCCTAAACTTCTTGAAACCTACTCTGTGCTAAGTGCATGACCAATATTGCGTGGACGGCCAGTGCCTACGCGCGTGGTTGCAGCCGGTGGTGGTCGTCTACGCTTGCGAGTCACTGAACGGTTGACTAGTGTGCATTTTCCATCCGTCCCCGTGTAGCTCTTGACTTGTAACGCAAACAGCCCATGAATGCACATGGCGAACTTGAAAAATACTTGCAGCCGCACGTCTGGGCGATCACATCTACAAACCAACCACTCTCAGGCTGCCCTTCGGTTTCCATGCGTGCGTAGTTTGCTCCCATTTGAGCAGATACTGGGGCATTTTCTTTGCCGCGTCCAATTTCGGGTAGGTAGACTCGAACACATCCGCGTGACTCAACCCGAACAATGTTAGGAGTCGGCGACACCAGCAAGAACTCGATACTTGAGCGGTCGGGCTTCATATCGAGCAGTAGGTTTCGCTGGGAAGGCTTTTACACGGAACTTGAGTTGCTGCGTTGCCTCAGAGGCTTCCTTGAACTGTCGCGGAGTAACAGACTGATTTCCGCAACAATCGTCCAGCAGGTGGATAAGAGTTCCAATCTTCTGCTTAGTTCGTAAGGTGTAGTCGCGCTTGATAAGGCGGTTGAACTGCTCGACAGGGTTGTTCGTCGTCGCATATCCACTTGGCGTGTGAAAGCACTGCCAGCGCCAGGATTCACTTGACACCCAGACATTGTTGAAATAGGATCGGAAACCAGTCAGAAGATCTTCCTCAGCCCAGTTGGCCAGCACGAGCTTGACATGGCCATCATATGCTTCTTGACTTGACGCGAAGTGAAGGTCGTAAATGTCTGCAACCACACGTTCGCACAAATGTCGCGGCACACCTTTAAGTTTTTCATGCACCTTTGCCATGACATGGTAGAAGCACATCAGGTACGAGTAGTCCGAGTCGACGCCAAACACTCGATCAACAACGTTTTGCTGCGCCACTTCAGCATCTGCCATAACAGAGCGTAATATCATCTGTTCGCCAGTCACGGTGGTGAAGATCTTGCGAAGTGCTCCAAGTGCCTTCACGTATAGCTCTTCCAGACGTTGAGACGTTGTGAATAGGGCCACCGGATGGAATGATCTGCACCTATCCGAAACTCCACACACAACAACAGGATATCCCACCTGGTTCAGCTTGAACGTTGCGTCCATATGGAAAACGAACGATGATGGATCGCGAGCTGCGTTTCGCAATAGCCGCTTAGTCGTCAAACCCACCAAAAATGGATGTTCGTCGGAGCCATTGCCAACATCTGGCTTGCCGTGCACGTCACGCTTCCAACCAAACGAAAAGGGGTTCGTGTCCGAAGCACCTGCCTCGTATTGGAGCTGAGAAATCTCCTCCAAAATCTCGTCGTAGTCGTCATTCTTGTGGAGTTTAGTCCTGGCGTAGTTGCTGGCAAACCACTGAACTTGACGCAGCGTAGGCAAGTTCTCGTCAGCCAAGCCGAAACGACGAGCCATGCTCATCCGAATGCGAGCCGGCTTGTGACCTTCAGTCACCATTTCGCGGGTGTAGTCCTTCAACCGCGGAGTCATCTTCGGCTTCACCGGATCGCGGACTTGCGTCTCGTGAGCTCCATGCTCCAGGAGTGATACGCGGTTGAGCTCCTGACACGTCAGCACTTTCCCGATCCAGGGACATGCGTCGTACGGTGTTGCCGCCATGCATGTTTCCGAGGAGCATCGAAGCAGCTGGTGTCGCATCTTGTGACTTCTTGCCATACCGCAGGATCCATCACAGGCGACCAGCTGGCTTTTCACGATGATGAAAACTTCATATCTTCCATCAGCAGCTGCGCATCAGCGACAGACATGTTCGTACATATCTTTTTCCACTCGATGGGAGCCATGGTGTTTCTTGGTTTGGGGACTTGGAGGGTAGCGATGTTTTTAGCTTGTGAGATAATTTTTCTTCTTGCAAATGGGACCTAGTAATGCTTTATCATTGGTGTAAATGGACCTTCCTGCTTAACTAGGATTCGTTGGAAAATGACTGGTGTAGGATTGCCTGCATTTGGGGTGACTGTCCTCCGCAGATGGTGCTATGTCTACATTACGTGTGAACCACACTAATCTAGGGTGCTGCGTGCATGTCTCTTGTGTTATGACAATTTTTGTGTGCCAGACCTTTGTCTTGTGTGTTTATACAGTTCTGTCTGGCCAGGCCCACATCCAATCCCTGCGAGATGGTATCTCAACGACAATGGCACACCAACGACAAGTCGTCGTCAAGTTGACGACTCAATTGCATGAACGGCACAGGAATTAATAAAATATATACTAGTTTTTATACACACAATAACATTGTGTGCATAAAATCTGATAGCTGCACTGGATTAATCTCTATCCCTCAGCACCGCTGTACACGCATTATAGGATTTGTATACTATACAAATCCAAGTCACTCCAAAATAGAAAGTTTTACTAGCAAAACGCCCCTACCGGTATCGACCATGAAGCCGTTCGTCGCTCCTGATGGGTTCAAAAGAGAATATAGCAAAATGCCCCCATCAAGCATGTCTGGTTGAGCGCCGTGATTGGTCAAAAACAATTCATTTATGGCGGGCCGCCTTGTCGAAAGGGCGCTATCTTCACGCCATTGGGTGAAAGTGGAGCGGTTCCCGCAGGCCCTTCGGTGAGGAATTTCCATGGATCAGTAAAAATACTGAGCTGTTTCCGAGCCACACCACACAAGGAGAAAAAAACAATGAGCGGTCAGCGTTGTGCCTAAGCGTTGAAACCGAACTTTAAGGCTGCATGAAATTCGCAAAGCTATTTTTGCAGTAGTCACAGCGTATTTTTTCGGAAATAGCCTACGTCGCCTAATTATTTTTAAACATAACATTGAATCGAAACCAACTCCATTTTTTCATTCTCAAAATGAGCACCGCCCGCTCTAGACCCCTTCAAAATATGGGAGCTCACCTTTCGTGCTGGAATCCTCTGACATCGACGCAGCTCGCGAGTTAGGTGTTCTTCGCGAGGATGTTGCAGTACAAAATTCCGATCCCTCCAATATAAAGTTTGGAGTGGCATACGAACAACGGGTCAACCTCGCAAATATGTTTTTTCCGTCACAACAAGCAGCTCGACAGAAATGCAATGAGTTTACGCTCAAATTCGGCTTCCAGCTGTTCGTAAAGCAATCCAGTGTCAAAGGCAACAAGTCTGGAAACTCTAAGTATGGCAGCAAGAAACTCAACGGAGCGCAATATTTCGACCGCGATGTCCCTAGTGATGAACTTGATTGCCCGTTTTTCATCAATGTTCACGGCAAGAATGGTCAGTGGAAAATTACTCAAGCCAACCTGTCCCACAATCTTCACAAGCACATCGGCTCGACGCGGGCACCGTGCGCTGAAGACAGCATTCCCCGCCCTAAAAGGCTAAGAGGAACACTAGCCAGCTGATATCTAAACTCCTGCGGTCGCGTCCGAAATGTTGCCAGCACACAATAATTCAACAGGAACACTATCTGGGAAGGCTGTTAGGAATTTTCTAAAGGGGAAGGGCGTTTCCGTGAGCAAATCCACTGTATCCAGGATGAAGCGTGAAACTGACGACAAATTACACAGTGATTTGATCGAGAGCTACCAGAAGTTCCGGCCATATTTGGATCTGTTGGCGGTAAAAATCCTGGATCTGTGGCGCTTCAACACCGAGGCCGACGGAATGACTTTTTCGCGGGCCTGTTTCATTCCTAACGTCGGTGTGCACATCGTTCTTATGTCCAAAAAATTGATTGGGTCGACGGTGCGCACCTGAAACAAGAAATGAAGAAGCGCGGTGTTTTTCTGGTGGCTACAGTAAAGGATTACAATAATCACATTGTGCCTTTCGGGTTTGGACTAGTCTCAGCTGAAAACTACGACAACTGGGTGTGGTTTTTAACATCAGTAAAGGAGGCTATCAACATGGAAAAATTCACTATATTCTCAGATAGACAGAAGGGTCTCTTATCAGCAGTCGCCGAAGTGTTTCCACTTGCCGGTCACCGATTTTGTCTTCTACATATTATGGACAACATAAGTCGGGCAAAACACAAGCTTACTCCAGAAGACAGGGGAGCCATATGTCGTTTGGCTAGGTCTGACTGCGAAAATGACTATAAGCTGTACCTGAGTGAGTTGTCTACTTCCAATCCAGGAGCAGCGCAATACCTCACTCGGAAGGACTCTGCAGGTAAAGATGTGCTTCCTCAAAAGAATTGGATTAAGTTCAGGTTCTTCGAAGAATTTCATCTACCAACGTACAACGAAATTACATCCAACCTATCCGAACAAGCCAATAATTGGATGGGTTCAGAATTGCGCAGCGCAAAGCCTTTGGACGCCTTCAACCTGTATTTTTTCAGACTGAGTGAACTTCTATTAGAAAAATACAAATTTCAGCATGTTGGACTAGTAAGTGTGCTGAGGAGGAGCTCGTTCCAGTGCTCAAAAGCCATCGCAATTCTCGGTCTATCGCTGCCAATATGTGCAAATGTGAGCCGCATATGGATGCGTATTACTCTGTACAACATTTTGGACCATTGGCTCGTCCGGGATACAGTCACCCATGGCGGATGGTGGATCTACTAGCGAAAGATTGCACGTGTGGAAACTGGCAAGATGAGGAGTTTCCCTGCATCCATGCAATTGCCGCTGCTACAAAACAAGGTATAAGACTAGAAGATCTTTACAATTCTCAGCGCATGTCGATCGGTCACTTTCGGGACACTTACAACTACAAATTCCTTCCGTGGCCGACGGATGTGACCTTGTCTACAGATGATCGAATGCGTATTCCGGCACTCGATCCTGCGCCTGACCGTCTAGGATCAAGAGGAAAAAACCAGGACCCATACCGAAAAACACCCGCAAAGAGGCTAAGAACGCACTTTAATGTGTATTTTATATCATTTCATATTTACTTTTAAATAATACTGCATTTATAGCATAAAAAAGTATTTCAGTCAACGTTCATATGTTGCAAAATCCAATATTTTGATCCGATAGGTTTAATATACTCACACGCTTGGACTTATCCACCAAAAGTAGACGCACAGCTCGTCAAACCAGCAAGAACATAGAACTCTACGAATGTACCTGGTCGGTGGTACCCTTTGTCTGCGATCGCTAACTGAAATATTGCGGTACGAATGCCGTTTTTGTTAAAAATCCCACATTTATGAGGTGGGTATTATTAGCTCTTCAAAATAGTTTTTGATAGGCTAGCAGGTTGCAGTAGGTCTACAATGCACACGAGTTCCTTCTTCACTGTTCTTTTGCTCCACTCATTCATGCCGCCACTAACCCCCAGACAACGTCATGCCCGCAACTTTAACAGGCGTCTGGATGGCTCGTTTTGGCAGTTGCGACTCAATAGAGAGCTGTCTGTCCGCGATAACTTGACAATAAACGTGCAATTGGCGGTGGGCTATATATCTGCATCAAAGAGGAGGTGGGCTTTTCGCAACCGATCGCCGTGCACCTCGAGGTGGAGGTATTGAACTCTACGAAGTCGAGCGAATCTACGCTAAGCGATGGGTGAATACCCGCATTTTCTACCTCATCAAGTGGTTGGACTATGAAGAGTTGACGTGGGAGCCTTTGAGAAACATCCCGTGGCGGTTGAAGTCAAGCTTCGAGCGTGAGGCCATCGATTTTATCTGCCGTATCAGTCAACGAGAGGAAGGCGCACGCGGCGTCGGCAAACGCCGCCAACCAGACGAAGTGCTAGACTACAGGCTTAAGTCGGATAATAAATACTGCATCAGTAGATATGTATGTGGTTTGGCTCGGAAACAGATCAGTATTTATTTACTGCTCCATGGAAATTCCTCCCCTTCGGTCGTCCTAAATCAAATTTACGACACTGTCCTAAATTTGGGTTTAGACAGTCCACCCGTTGCTTCAATTCGCATTGAGTTCGAGCATTGACGAGCAAAGTGGCAGCCTCGTGCTGGTTCTCTTACTGCGCTGGGCGTTGAGCATCTGCGAGGACAGAATTGCGATGAGGCGAGTCAATATTCGCATGAGAGGTGATTACTAAGTAATGGCAAGGCGTTCATACTACATTTGACTACTGGTTAGATGCTTTCACTTCTTGTTGAGTAACTTTAAATTAATATCATCGGTATAATACCCTTCAGACCAGCACTCTTTTGACTGGGCATGGTCGCCCTCTTCTTGGGAACGAGACGTATCTGCAGTGCGTCCGGTGTCGGGCGTGGAAGCAATGCAAAATTGCTCCTGGGTTGAAGTGGTGACGATAAACATTGGTTTATACAGCTTATTTATATGATGTCAGGGTTTTAGGACAGACGGCGTCGATCCTAAATCTGTGCTAGCCCCTTCCCTAGCACAGATATAGGATCTACGCCATCGCTGGGCGAGAGGGCTGCGCCGAATGCACCGGTTATGTGAGGTGTAGGGTAAAATCTAGGATTGGGGACGACCTAGAAGTCTGCGGGAATCGCTCCAGTAGCGGCACAAGTGGCACACCCAGGAAGTGGGAGCACGCATGTGTTCGCCGTATCTTCCAGCGAGCATCACCCTTGCGGCATCCGTGTTCCTTTGAAACGGCTTAAGACGCACCCCCGTAGAACGTGCCATCAGCAAACAGTCGCTCCACTCGGAGAACGAGTGAGCGTAGATATTGAGGATGTAACTGGGCACGCGGTTCACGCGCTCAGTCTGACCCATCCGTCTGCGGGTGGTCAGCTGTCGACATCGACAGCCGTGTACAAAGAGGTCGAAGACCTCTTTCCAGAAAGTGGCCGTGAACCTAGGATCACGGTCGAACACAATCTCACGGAACATACCGTGAAAGTGGAAGATGAGCTCCACAAACAGAACATGCCGTCTGTTTGATTGTGACTTGGGCAGGCACCGCAGCAAGACGAACCATCTTGCTGAACCGGTCGACAAATACGACCACTCCAGTCTGAAGCTTGGCGTCGGGCGGTAACCCGAAGATGAAGTCCATATTGATCGACTCCCAACACTCTGCCGGGATTGGCAGAGACTCTTGTGAAGCCGGCGTCGGCTTCACTCGTTGCTGCGCCAGGAAGGATAGACGTACTTGATGACCCAATTGTACTGACGAGGCCAGTAGAAGTCACGCGAGAGAAGAAGGTACGTCTTCTCTCGGCCCGAATGACCAGCCGATGGGGCTTAGTGATACTCGAATATGATCTGCAGTCGCAGATCACAATCATCAGGGACGACGATGCGAGTGACATCGTCATCAGCTGCACTGTACAGCAGCAAGCCGTCATGTGCACTATACCTGTGCACACGGGATCTCAGATGTGGAGGCAGCGCGCGATGCGCGCAGTCGGAAGGCGTCATCTCGTAGGCCAGCAATCGCTTGACGCCCGCATCAAACGAATGCGCGTCGCACATATCGTCGAGCAGCGACGATGTGGGCACACTGCTTCGTTCAATGTCAATGACATCGACGTTAACTACCTTGTAGTTGTAATCCGGCCGACGCGACAGTGCGTTGGCCACCATTCAACCTTCCAGATTTGTACTCAACCTGGAAGTTGAAATCAGCAAACAATGACAGTCCCCGTGCCATTATTTGAGAGAGATGTGGTGACTTTACGGCCGTCCGTAAAGAGGCGTGATCTGTGTAGATCACGAAGGGTCTATTTCAAGGAGATATACACGGAACTTGACCAACGCGTATTTTAAGGCAAAAGTTCCTTGTCATGTACTGGATAGTTGCGCTCAGTTGTTTAAGCTGACGAGACTGATAGCAGAGCACACGATCACGTCCTTCGTGATCGTACTGCATCAGAGAGCATCTGGTCATCAAGTCGGAATCGTCACAAACAAGTGGAACTGACGATTCTGGTCAGCGACGGTCAAGATCGGCGCCTCGGTCAGGCCCTGCTTGACCGAGTTGAAGGCCTGCTGACATTCAACAGATCATATCCACTCCGCGTCCTTCTTGAGGAGGCGCGACAGTGGTCGAATACGCCCAGCGTAATCATGTATGCACTTGCGCAAGTACGTAGCCAACCCAAGGAACTGCCGTAGTTCATTTGCATTCGAGGGTGCAGGCCACTCGTTAATCACCCTGATCTTTTCGGGATCAGGGCGGACACCGTCCTTGCCGACAAGGCAACCAAGAACTGGAATCTCGGACGCCCGAATATGCACTTCTTTAGATTTACATATAACTTGTGCTTGCGCATCAGCACAAGAAGTTGTCGGAGATGCTCCTGGTGCATCTCGATGTCTGTCTTCTCGCCCACAGCCCGGCTGTGGACGAACACGTCGTCGAAGTACGTCGGTGGAAGTCCCGCACCAACCGTAATAGATGCGTTACGCATCTTTTAAACGTCGCAGAGGCATTCGTAAGCCCCTGTATCATCACTAGCCACTCCCAAAGCATGCCGCTTGGGGTGCTTACCGCCGTGAGAGGGATATCAGTCTCACGCATTAAGATTTGGTAGAAATCATCTCTTAGGTCGAGAGCACTGAACACGGTGCTCTTGCTCATCGAATCGATGATGGCGTCCTTCCTCGGTAGCGGCGTCTGCGCCGGTATCGTCGCAATGTTCATCTTGTTAATCGCATGAACGATGCGCCATCCGCCCTGTGCCGTCTTGACACACAATGTGGGGCACTGCGCGGGGATTTCGATTCCCGCTCTTGGCCCGCACGACGACGAGCTTCGAAGAACTCGTCGATAGCCTTTACATATTCACGCGGCAGTGGCCACTGTCGCCTGACACAGTACTTCGTGCCTGGCACAAGATCAATCTCGTGCTGAATTCCTTTATCCTTCGGAAGCCCCACAGGAACTTCATCCGGGAATACGTCGGCGTATTCCCGAAGAACGTCGTAAAAGGGACTCGACTTGAGCGAGTCTAAGCTCTGCTCTGCAAATCGATCCTTCTTCGATTTGGCACTGAGGCTGTATCGCCATCAGGGTGCCGCACGAGTACCTACCGTAGGCTCTTCTGTGATCATGACATCCTCACGAGCGGTGAGGATGCATACCTGTTCTACGCGCCCGGCGCGTAGATCTCGATGCAAACCCTTTCCAGCTCTGCACTTCCAGCGCTGTCAACTCCGAGGCGGTGCTCGGAGGACACTCCAATATCAATCCTTGACGTTGGACCCCAGAGAGTGTTTGCATCAGCGCATTCAATCTCTCGTACTCGACATCGCCCGTCGCAGGTGATGGAGGCTCGTCATCTGCACGCTTCGGTACAGGGCGTTCTTGGGACAGGAAGGAGCGACCTTCCCGTCCGGTTTCGATACCTTTCACTTGTGAGGCGCTCTTCGGCTCCTCATACCGCGACCCTTGTCAGACCCGATCTGACAACGACCCATATCTTGTGTCACGACGCGCCCGGCCCGTCGAGGGGTCTTCTTGAATTTTGGCTCCTCAAGCCCGGCTTGAGGAGAGATCTTCTCTTGAACAGTCACCTCAGTCCCGGCCCGAGACGGTTTGTTGGTTCTTGCGCCTTCGGACCCGGTCCGAAGTGGGTTCTTCTTTGTTATTGCCTTCGCAGGCCGGGCCTGCGAAGCGTTCGGTACAAACCCGGTCTGGACGTGGGTGCGCTCCCGGAGTGCACCCTTCAGTTATGGTTTCGCCCATGCCCCGGGCATGGTCGAGGAAACCTCCCGGAGGTCTTCCTTTTTCTTCTGGTACGCGTCGGCCTTGGCGCCCGACACATCTCATTTGGCTGGGATGAGTGAGGTTGCCCTCACTCCTGGCGCACGCACCGCGAGGGCGCGCGCAACGTTGACAGGGCCATCGCTCACTGTCACATTGTCCGCTGTTCCGAGGACGTTTATGTCCTCGGCGCCGAATGAGATTATAGACTGGGCCTTCCAGTCTATCACTTGGGCATGGCGCTTTACCCACGTCATGCCCAATATCATGTCGAACTTATCGTCTAAGTCTAAGGCGATAAGGTCTTCGGTGAAGGTCCGACCTTCACAGTCAAAGCGAACAGGCACAGTTCGCTTTCGTGTCTTCACGGTTGCGACTGTCGCCAGGCGCACCACAAACTCGCTCTGAGGAGTCTCTTTCTCCTCGGGGCACATCGCATTCAGACTCTGCAGTCGAACAAAGTTGTTCGACGCGCTTGAATCGACCAGCACATGCATGGATCTCCCATGCACCGCAGCCTCCAG
Source organism: Phytophthora constricta (assembly GCA_011947335.1). NCBI lineage: Eukaryota > Oomycota > Peronosporomycetes > Peronosporales > Peronosporaceae > Phytophthora > Phytophthora constricta. The sequence continues at coordinate 79,776 of JAAVTI010000962.1, forward strand.
GTCGATCAGCCCAGCTCGACCATCCTTCCTTTCACTGCGGTGCTTGCCCCGCAGAGGGCTGTAGGCATCACATGTCCGACATCGACATGTGTGACTACACCAGTAGGGCGCCCCGCCCCTACTGGCTCCCGCCGTTTTTGGTCGCCCACGCCAACGATCACCGTTGGCACGATACGACGTTCCGCGAGTAGCAGGCCTTGGGTGTGCTACACATTCGCGTGCGTAGTGACCAGTGTTTCCACACTGGAAACACCACTGCGTTCTTCTACGCGGATCCGTCTGCTGCCTGCCAGCAGACGCACTTGATAAGTCCATGGGCTGTGGGCCGCCCGCGGTCCTCGGTCGCGGACGCGGCGCTCCAGGCGTATCCGCGTGAAGTTTAGCTTGATGCAAGCTAAACTCTTCCTGCGATGTAAGTCGGATGGCTTGCTCGAGAGTACTCAAGTACTCTCGGTAGAGATAGGTCCATCTCTTAGTTCCTTCATAAAGGTGACAACTAGTGTCGCCTCATCAATGGGGTGGTTCACGATACTTGACACCAAGTATCGAGCCTGCTGCGCGTACGCAAGTACGTCGCGCTTGCCTTGTTTCTGGTCGAGGAACTCCGCCCTCGACCTGAACTCCGACTCGTGAGGCTCAAACGCGAGTTTGAGCTCTTCCTTAAACTCTTCGTACGTACTCCAGCACGTACCGTTCGTAAGGCGTCTGCCATACGCCCAGTGTCTAGCACGTCCTGCCAGACACGACATCGCGTAAGCGACTTATAGCGACGGATCCCGGATCCGTCGGGCAGCGATCGCTGTCTCGAGCTCTACGAGCCAGCGCAACAGTGGCTCGTTCGAGCCACCGGAGAACGGAGTCAGTGACACCTTCAGTGGCCCAAAACGTGGAGAAGCAGAAGTCTCTGTCTGCTGTTGCTCCTTCTCCATGTAGTCGACCACGACTACATGGTGTTCACTTGGCGGCAATGAGCGAAGCATTGCTGCCACAGTGGACTCGCCTACAACTCGCGAGAGTCGTAGCAACGCCTCCCACTGCTGATCACCATCTTTTATCGTAATACGAGAGTGGATGCTCGGAGTTCCGTCAGACGGAGCACCGCCTGACGAAGGGTTTTCGTCTCCATAGTCAACTTCCATTTGGCTATTCTCGGTAGGCGTTGAACGGACTACAAAGTGCTACCAGATGAAACAAGGGCGAGATCTACGCTCGGTTTCTTAGCATACACAGTATGCGCGTAGTGAGGAAGCTAGACTTAAGTTTGTATCTAGGATAGAAATTCGCGGGTTCGCGTATTTCTAAAGCAACACATAAGACTTTAGATCAAATTAGAAAACTGAATTGAATGGCAGCCCGCCGCGTGGCGGGCTGACCTTATCTTTACGCTAAACCCTCTTAAGATGATATCTATTTGCAAAGGTGAGAGCACGGTTGGCTCTCACGCGTTTGCATTAAATTCATGCACATGATTGGTTGAAATGTGGCCCTTTCAACCAATAGCTGTGCGCCTGAGCGCCCGTCAATGATAGTTGCATTGACGGCTCGTAATGTTGGTCGCTAGTGTGTGTGTCCCACACACACTAGTGGGTTTGCGTGTATTAATGTACCCCGGGTACACTATTCTGTGTAGCCCCGCTACATTTGCGGTACTCGGTTACCCGCGTCGCACGTGCACAGGGCCTGATAGCAAACGGTGATATTGGCTGATATGCGAATACGCAATGGGGTCCATCAGTGTATCAGTATGAAATGATATTGATGCCTCCGCTCAATCCAAGCGTATCAAGATCATTGATGTAGGTGTGCCAATTTTTGATCTCAGCTGCTATTATACGTGATACTCCTAGAGGTGTTCTTCTGAAGCATGGACAACGGACCTTTAGTATATTTCGGGCTGGTAAGAGCTCCTACGAAATGCGAAAACGTCGTATTCCCACGAAACACGAAAACTCGCCTTAACTATCTCCTCAGTCATATTTGAGCTGTTTATTTTGAGCACATGGAGCAACACGCGATAACTATGACGACCTGCCGCTTCAAGCTCCGAATACGTGGGAGGGACTGGCGGCGAAATAACAGTGCGCATCGAACGAAAACAAGTACAATATGCTAAAGCTCTATCGTGAAGTAGATGTCATCAGGTGGTTTAAGGTGCAGGACCAGATCGATTTTCCAGTGTTTGCAGTTCTCGCCAGGAAAATATCTCGGCAAACCACTTTCGACTACTGCGCAAAAGCTTGGGTAGCTACGTAGTTAACGGCCTTCGAGCGAGTCTGGTGGCAAGCTAGCAGAACGGGCCTATTTAAGACAGGCGAAAGGGCGAACTTACACGACTCTAAAGCAGCAGGTTGAGTAAGACTAGACATCATTTCAGCATCAGATGTTGTATATGCATATCAGTACCATCTTGATATGATATAGGCTTTATATCAATGCCACTTGATTCCGAGTTTCTTTTAGCTTCCTTCAATATCAATATCACTGATATCACCAAAATGGCCGATGCTATCAGGCCCTGCACGTGCACGATGGCACTGGCCCTGTCGGGGACCTGTTGTCTCGACGACGCTTGTCGTAGCGAAGCACTGGTATGGTGACCCTCTCATCGGGTTCGTTTTAAACCATGACCTCATGGTCCCGTACTTTAAGCACTGGGCGACTTGAGATCTGGGTACTGGCAGATTGTGTGGCACAAGAAGACCGCGCCAAAACCGCATTGCGACGAAGAGTGGCCTGTACCGCTTTATTCACATGCCGTTCGGCTTAATGAATGCCCCTCCACGTTTCAACGCATGATGAATCGAGTTCGACGCGGATTGACTTCGCTGACGTGCTTGGTATATTTGGACGTACACGAAGGGAGGCATAGTACGACACATCTTGGAGCTGGCGACGGTGCTTGAGAGACCTTAGGCGGCGCGCCTGACGCTCAAGCTCAATACGTGCGTCTTCGTAGCCACATCCACGGAGTATCTTGACCACGAACTAGCCTGCGATGGTGTACGCCTAGTGGAGTGGCATGTGAATTTGGTGTTACGTTGGCCCAGAGATCCGGTCAAAGTACAGCGCTTCTCTCACTTGGCTGGGTATTATCGGAAGTTTATCGAGGCATTTGGTTCGATCATGGCCCCAATGATAAAACTATTAAAGAAGGACTGTGAATGAGAGTGGCCGAGGCCCAGGAATTCGCATTTGAGCGTGTGAAGGCGGCACTAACAATGAAGCATAAACTTGTTCATCCCAATTTTGAGCTTCCGTTTCAATTCGTGAAGGATGCCAGCTAAATGGGGCTTGGTGCCTGCCTGATGCAAGATCAAGGTCATGGTTGGCAACCTATTGCCTACGCAAGCAAAGTGAACACTAATGCAGAGTCGAGCTACTCGATCACCGATTTGGAATGTCTGAGAGTCGTCTAGTCGGTGAAATTATTCAGGCCGTATTTGTACGGAAGGCAATTCACCATAGCGATGGACCATTCCGCGCTCAAATGGTTGATGACAAGGCCAAACCTCGCTGGTAGATTACACAGGTGGGCATTGACACTTCAAAAGTACGTGTTTGCGATCGAGTACCGACCGCGGCCCACGAACGTCGTAGCAGATGCACTCTCCCGTGCACCGGCAGCAGTGATGGCGATAGTTTACCGAGGACACGCGAGACGGCGGCACACAATGTGTAAGATGGTAGCGACGGAGGCAGAAATGAGACTAAAGATAACGAGCACTCCGGTAATAGAGCCGAGGGTACAGGCTCTCACGAAGGAACGCTTGGATGCGGAGGCTGCAGCAGCCCGCGCAGCGGTATACCGCACCGACATTGGTGGCTTGACAACGATAACGGCCGTCCTTTATGACCGTGACTCTGATGAACAATGTGTACGTGACACGGAAGGAGCTGACGGAGCAATGGGTATTGAGGTCCCAACGAAGAAAGCGTCCGATACAACAAGTGAATAATGCGAATTCTAGCGGTGGTGGCACGGCCCAGTCGGGCAGCGCCACGATGGAGCCTACGACAAACACGAGAACCGCGTTAGGAGCACGCATGAGTGCACAGCGTGATAACACAGCGGCGATTATTTCTGAGCCATCGACGCAGCCGAGGACGCAACGAGTTATCGATGCTGATGGTAAGTGGTATACGATGGCTTTCAGAGATAAAACGGGCAGCAAACGGCCACTCACGACGACGCTAAACATGCGGCCTCAACCCGCAACATGGAGGCGGACGGTGAGCGGGCCCAGTCCGATGGTGATCGACCGCGAGACTTAATGACAGTACGTGTTGATACGGGTGCAGTTATGCACGACGCGATGAATATTAGTGATGACGAACAGCCCCTGCCAGATTCTACGCGGTAGTTGAACGATGATGATATTCAGGACGCCCAGTGTCACCGTGTGCTTGTGCAGAAGCAGTTGAAGCTTCGCGCGTATCACGGTTTGATAGTGGAACGGATGTTTGGATTGATGGTCATTGCTACAGAGCATGAGCGACGAGTTGTGCTACCGCCAGATCTTTGGCCAGTAGTTTTCAAGGAAATGCATGGTTCGTTGTGGGCGGGCCACATGCAGGATTCGAAAATTGGGATGAAGTTTTTTGGGTTATGGGTTTTATCAAAGTCCCACCCATCCGTTAAGTTTCATTTCAGGGTATATTGGGTTGTAGCCACCTCCTCACACTACACATTTGTAGGAACGTCTTTCAAATACTTTGTGCAAGTTACGGACACCACTGCCATTGATACCAAGGCCGTTCAGCATACAAACATTAAGGTTAAATTGTTACGTCATCGTACCACCCACCCTTTCAGATGTAAAAACGTGGGTTTTGTCGAACCCTGGCCACATGAGAGGACCCCATACTTACGGGCGCGTGGCTCAGTTGTATTGGTGGCCCAACGTGCAGCTCGAAGTGAATCTGTGGATTCGCGGGTGTCCTGAGTGTGGTAGCCGCAAGACCCGACCGCGACAAGTGATTCCACCACTTCGTAGTACCGCGGCGATGCCGTCGGTGATCGCTGGGCACTCGACGTGGCGGGCCCTTTCCTGTATCAAACGGCGGCGACAGATATGTGATCGCAACCCTGGAGTACGTGACGCGTTACGCGGTGGCTCGGTGCGTGACTCAACACACGGCCGAGAGCGTTGCTTCATTCCTAATGGAGGAGGTTGTACTGAAGTTTGGTGTATTACGGACGGAGCCCCAGAAATTGCATGCAAAGCGATCGAGGTACTGGTGATTTAGCTGCAAGCCTAGCAAATTAACCCCGTACTGTACTGGCCACAAATGATCAGCTCGGTAAAGCGTCACCATCGGTTCTAGAAAGACTGCGTGTCGATATTCATGGCGAGTGAGCAGCAAAACCACTGGAGTTTGTACGTGAAATTTGCTGTCTATGTGTATAACTCGGCTCAACATTTAACATTAGCGTTAACGCCCGGGAAGGCGCCTACGGCCAAATGAGATGTTGAGACAAACCGCGGTAACAGAGGCCGGTGCACTGACCGGTTATCATGAAAGGTTGGTAAACGCGATGTCACGAAGCTAGGAGTGCGCGGATCGTGCGCGACTCAAAGAACAGGAACGACAAGTACGTTACTACAACAGAAAGGCGAGATCGAAGCGAACGGTTCAGGTAGGCGATTATGTGTGGATGTATAATCCACATTGAGGTGCTAAAGCTAACAAATTCGTGCATCAATTGATGGTCCTATGCGCATCGTGGAGACGTCGGCGTAATCGCGCCGGTCAGTATGTGTTCGAGTACGAGCTCTGATCGCGAAATGACGAACGAAACGGGGCGGACACCGACGGACGACGATGGGTGTCAGTCGCTGAATACGACAAGTTATTCCAGGACGTCAAGGTCGTGGAAGACCCCGCAGTGGAGGAAGTCGTGTAACAGGGCATACGTTGAAGCGCAGGTCGCTGACTATGATGGCTAGCAGGACTACCTCGAGCAGACGAAGCAGGCCGCTGCCGGCGGTCAAGCCTAAAAGAAGCTGGGAGTCCATGAGGGAGCCTGGCGTGCGGCTGCAACGGCCGATAAACGGCGAGTGCTCAAATGAGCGTGGTGTGGGTGGCTGGAGAGAGAGCTCGCCACTATCGAAAAGCTGGGCATGACGGCAAGTGCACGGTCGAACTGCTCAAAGCAGAGGAGAGCGAAGAAACCAACGGACGAAGGGCGACTGGCGTACCGGGGACGACTACGTGCTGTCTGCGACCAAAGACTCTCGACGTGGAGTGTCTGGCCAGGACCGTAGCGGCGGTTCAAGTGCGACTGCGACTACACGAGGGTGGGCTCAAGGCGTAGGCCCAAGTGGTCTAGCGAGCGACCAAGTCAGCAACCCTCCGAGTGCCCACAGGTGGCGAGCGGTTTGTAGGTGAACAAGTAGCGTCAAGTGCTCGAATTGATTGATTGATTGACAAATAAATTTGGTGCCCGCATGGACATGCACCTGCGCTGGGAGATTCGATTGTCTCTTAAACGGCCTACCGGATTTGGCATCTGGACGAAAGCGGTTAGTACGACGAATGCTCGCTGCAACGGCAACTACAAGTCCCACAAAGCCCCGAACCGATTGAAACGGACCGGCTGATGCAACTTCGAGTCGACGTAAGTTTTATATTACTTGTGAAGGTGTAGCTGCTCGCGACAGAGTTGCTGGAATGACTCTGAGACCATGCACAGCTATTTTTCAAATTAGGCGCTTTAACGTGTTGTAAAGCTAAATGCAATTCACATCATCGTTAACTATGTCATTTAAGATGTTCTGCCTGTCTCTATGAAGGCGCCAAGACATTGCATTTGACAGGTTGTTCAGCTGTGAACAAGAAAATCAATTCGGAACTTCAAAGCAAAAACGTAACATGTCGTTTGTCATTGCTAACAACACGAAAAATAGTCCTACGTATTCTTCTTTCTCTCTTAGGCCTATCTACCAGTTGATTTAGATTTGTCGATTGCGTGGACGGCAGCATTTATATAACTTCCATCTTCTGCTCATCTTTGGCCGTTCGATACGTTTAAAATTGGGGATAAGCGCAGCCAGACGGACGCACAAATCGTGTACCTCGCAGCCCACATATTTTAAGTCAGTCAATGAAGAACCAAACAAAACAGCTATCACTCATTGCACGTTTCATAAGATGGAGAACCTCGGCGGGTTAACCACGCGAACATGCGCAGCTTGTGCCTGCCTTGCAGGATTAAGAGTCTTGCTGTGCTGCGTCTTTCCTCTCGCAGGATGAGTTCCATTGCCGTCCGCCTTCATAGACTCAACTGTGACTGACTCAGAAGGCATATTAAATGCATAAAAGAAGTGGCGTAATGATAAGATGGCATTCGATGATATTAATCTTCTTTCTGTACTACCAGCCTGCGTCCGCGAGAACGATACGAACCTGCGCGTTCTGAGACCACACAGACTTAGGTCCTCGACGTGTTTGACCTATTCCAGCTGCTTTACTAAACACTCGAACTCAAAATCGAGCTGCATCCAGTACACAGACTAGACAACTCGCCCAACAATGTTTCACTTGAAATTGTTGGGTAGGAAGAATCGTTTGCAGCATTATCCATTATATAGAGGTACTGGAACTGCATCCAAAGTAAATAAGGAATGGAGAGCAATGATGACGAGGCACGGCTATTTCAAGAATTAGCGTGAATGCTGAAAACAGCAAACCCGGCCTGGGCCGTGACCCTGTTCCCCGTCTGCTTAGGCTTGACGACCCCGCCACCCTCTTTATAGTTTATTTACGCAAGTCTTAACGCGTATTTATTTCGGGATCATTTCCGCATTGATAAGGGGGCCTTTGACGTGCTGTGCTCCGTATATTTCGCACAAGATTGAGTGCTAGCTGTTACGCTGGATTGACTAGGAAGAGCTGCTTCATGCCGAGATTAAGAAGTAAAGTTTCGGATGGCGTTCTCCAGTGTGCATCGCTACCGTCGCGTGGGATTACATGCTATCATTAAACTCTATCCAGTAACATCGCTGTACCGACAACTGTTCCTGTAATATTTGCACACGCACTTCCTTACTTCGACAAAGCTGTTGCTGTGACTGACGGAGTACATGTTCCAGTAGTGGTTGCCGCTGCGGACGGGTAGCGTTTCGCAACCGTAAGGGTTGTATGTCCATAAATGTGTTGATTACCTTTGACTGGGAAATGAACATAGCGTTTATCTATCCTGGTGCGGAATGTGCGGCACACGACGCTATGGTACTGGCTCATAGTCAATTTTTACAAGCAATAAAGGAGAATCAGTATGTTATTGCAGACGCCGGATACGCGTTACAGTTTCAAGTATTGACGCCGTATCGTGGAGTGCGGTATCATCTGAAGGAGTGGACGGAAGGCTCGGGCAGACCAAGAACTACCAAAGAGCTGTACAACCTCAGACACGCAAAGGCTCGACATGTGGTCGAGCGTGTCAATGGCTGTCTCAAGCGGGGATATAAAAGTTTACGGGTCGCAAGTGAGTGCGAGCGTGTTATTGTCAAGGCTGTAATTTTTGCATGTGCCTGCTCGAACAAACACGCGGATCTGGCGATGGACCTAGACGACGAGGACGACAAATATGGTGACGATGATTTTTGGGCAAGAACAGTTGAAGCGTTCCCATTTGACTTTAAGTCGGAATGCAACTGGAGAGACTGGATGGCGTTTGCAATATGGGATAAGTACGTAGCATTTAAAGAGTAATGATTTGGCTGTACAAAATGTTGCCAGTGATCCCCATTATATTAGTGACCTCGTCCCATTTGAGAAGCCTCGTCCTATATCGTCCTCTGATGTCCCACGTCTCTTTCTATGTCTACCGCCGCGTCCCATACCACCGTCCTGCCCAGACGTCTGGGACGCGGCGATGGAAATTGGGGTGAGGTTGCTAACAAAATGGAGGTCACTGGTAAGAAAATCGTGTTTTCTGTTTAGTGTTCTGAGAGACGTGGCGATAAGCTGAAGCTAGTACCGTGTGCTACTTGCTTTCCAACTACTCAGGACTTGCATCTTGATCACCCAGTTCTCTAGGCGTTTTCAGCTGAAAGTAGCGTTCCGCCGTTTGGAAAAACGATGTCATGGCGCCCTTGCTCCATTCAATACGACCGCTGGTTTTCTTCCTGCCGCCCGGTAGGACTTGGTGCGCTCTGTACGTGCATTGGCCGTAAGTGACGCAAATGCATCTGCATTCTCTGTATCAGTGATTCTCGTCACTCCTTTGCGTGGATCCACACCGCCTTCAATGCTATCTTGGTTCACTTCAGGCTCCTCAGATTCTAATTCGTTCTGAGATACACACGTGCATCCGGTACAAGCGCAGTAGCCTCGTTGGCTACAAAAGCAAAAACACAGGTAGCATCCGCTGTGGTAGCACGAGATTCACCTGCAATCAGCACACATACGTCCGAATGTAGGAACCCATCTTCGCGGAATCGCTTGTGCAGCGATGCATGTCGAGGTTGCGCCTTCGCAAGCGTTTCGCACGTTTCGTCGCTCAGCGTCGGTGCACTGATCTCGCTATCCCAACCTCCGCTTAAGTCCCCTAAGATCTTGAAGACGTCGTACTCGTACATCAAACGGCACTGCTTGGTCTTGCATTGATCTGTAGACGAGCAGTACAACCACGTATAGAGTTAGAGAGAGATCTATACCAACAAGCCAGAAGTGTACTAACCTATGTTGGCTTTGACCCCTTCTTCTGCTAGGCGAGAAACAATCTGTACTCAATCCGTACTCTTGATGTCTTTGTCGCTCTGTCGAGTGGCGGTCGTTGCGGGCCCCAATTAGCACTGCACTAGCAGCTTTCGTCACCACACTTCCCAGTCTCTCGCTGTTTTTTAGCGACGGGCTCCATTCGTTTGAGGTTCTTGTGCGGTGGCAAACAACTCGATTGAAAATTCTCCAGGGACCTGAATTTCAGAACCAGTCGTTTTCAATCAATCGAGCTAGATGACCGTTTGCTGTTTCATATGCTGATCGGACTGAATTGTGGTATCCAGCTGGATTTGGTGCAAAACAGCTGGATCAACGGCAAGTCGAACACGACCGTATTACTCTTAATAGATATATCAGAACACGATTTCGATTAAGGCATTACCTTTAGCACCCTTGCAGGTCTAAATTATGTTGGGGTACACAACAAACTTCGACACACAGCGAAGATATCGTGCCAAATCGCGAGCTTACAGAACGTGTCGGACGATCTACAACGCAGCTTCCACCCATGTTGTGATCGAAGACTACTTTCACCCTGCTAAAGAAGTCTTCATGCGTTTGACCCGCACCGATAGCCCCCCTGACTGTCAACCATGTATCGCAAAGTGCCGTATCTTGCTCGGTCCGATAGTCGGCACCGTTTCGACCGCTCCTTTTGGTGAATTACTTACGCTCTTCGCGCTATTTCCCACGACATATACAGCACGAAGAATACAATCAGAGGAAACGATGCTACATTTGATTGGCGTTTGGTAGTACCGATGACTCTAGAATCCTATTCCAAATGCCAAATTTGACTTTTGTCACGTGCTTACCACCACCGTTGGAGATGCTTTTAGGGGTCAACCACGGGCAGCATTTCAAGTTGAAACTTTTCAACAAAAGCTGTTTGCTTTTCTCTATTTAGCACGTACGCACAGCTGAATTGTTTTATGTGTAATGGGGACCGCAGCGGCGATGCAACCCGAGAGCATCGCGGCGTGGTAGGACAGGCAGTGACGAAGGGTGCAGGAGATCTGGACGAGCAGCCGGACGAACGAAGTTGGTGGGACGACAAACATCAGGGCGGCGTGGAAAGATATGGCCCGCTGGAGGGACGCCAAGGGGAGACGGCGACCCGACGGATGGCTCGAGTTGGCACTCGACGATTTGCCACGAAGGAGGCAGGCAGTGGAGTAAAGCAGCAGGACAGTGACCGCACAGGCGTCAGTCAAGCAGAAAAGACAGGCATCAGCCAAGCGGAAAAGGACAAGGCAAAGTTGACAACGGTGGACGGAAAATCGACGGATTGGAAGTTGCAGTTGGTGATTGTCAAGCGAACAGGAGTAGGTGACCGCGTGAGACGACCGGGAGGAGGCCAGTGTGTCTCCGAGTCTCTGCGTTGCGGAGTAAGGGGCCAGTGTGCTCCGAGTGATGTGGGCAGGCGTTGCAGGAAGGCTCAGCGTGGAGGTCACTCGACCTGTGAGTGAGTTAATTCAAGAAGAAAATAGATAGAACAAGTTGGTAGTGCGTCGGAAGCAGACAAACACCGGCACAGGGCATTTACCTTGGTGACCTGTCGGCCAGAAAGTGTTGAGTTCGGACGAGATATAGTTGCCCATCGGAACAGACGCAGAAGTCAGCGCTAGAACCGCGTACGCCCAGGTGAGGGGTGGATCCAGACCACATCATATGGTGGTCATACAGGGGCGACTATATTGAGACGATTATCTGACTTAGGGATCAGTACGTACGGTGAAGAACACGACGATAACTCGCGCAGGCACGGTGACGACGCCTGTCGGCACAGCAACGGAGCCTTGGGGTGCTACGACGGGATCGGACGCAGCAGTTCCGCGTACCTTGGCAGCACAGTAAGGGGCACCAGCTGGATAGCGACCATCCGTGACAGCACCGATGGCAGCGAACCAGGTAACGGACCCGACGGACATCATGGCGGCGAGCACCATGACGCGCGCGATGATGACGACGATGACGCGGATGGCAGCCCGACTGAACGGTTTGGAGACGGACGGTGCCTCGACACCGACAGCCACGGCAACAGCAGCTCCAGCAGTGACTTCCACGACGAGAACGACGCAGGCAGTCCACGCAACAGAAGAGCAGCCACTGTTGGCAGCAGCCACGGTGGCCCAGCCCAGGAGAGCAAGGACGACGCCCGGTTGAACGGTTGATTACGGCGGTCACGAAGTTAAGGCGACCAGAGGACGAGCGAAGCGTGAAGAGCTTTGTACACCTGGCCGGTTATTACCGCAAGTTTATTGAGTCGTTTGGGACTATTGCAGCCCCACTGACGCGGTTGTTGCATAAATCAGTAGATTGGGAGTGGACTGAGGATCAGGAATTCGCCTTCGAAAGCTTAAATCACATCTTGACTACAAAGCCGTTGCTGATCTACCCGAATTTCGATGTTCCGTTTTGACTGGTGACAGATGCCTGCAAAGTTGGATTAGGAGCGTGTCTGACGCAGGATTTTGGAGACGGGTGGCAGCCCGTGGCATATGCAAGCCAGATTAACACCACAGCGGAAGCAAACTACTCGATCACGGAACTGGGGTGTCTGGTAGTGGTGTGGTCCGTAAAGTTGTTTCGCCCATACCTGTATGGGAGGACCTTTACTCTAGTCACAGATCACTCAGCGTTAAAGTGGTTGATGACGAGGCCGAATTTGGCAGGGTGGCTGCACCGGTGGTCTCTTACTTAGCAGAAGTACGATTTCGAAGTGATCTATAGGCCGGGTAGAACGAACGTGGTCGCGGACGCACTATCCCGAGCTCCGACGGCAGTGACGATGGCAACAAGACGGCGAAAGCGAGGACGGACAGAAGCTGAGGACGTGGCAGTAGCACGAGACGACCAGCTGACCAGGACGAGAGGCAGAGGGTGACGACGGATGTCACCAGGCGGACAGAGATAGAGGACGTGGCGCCGGTGGCATAAGACGCCACGGCACCCACACCAGAACCGACGGCGATGACGGAAGCAGTACTGAGGACGAACGGCGGTACGCCAACAGAGCAGCGACAAGACTCGGCACGCGACGACCAGAGAGGCGTGGCACGTGACGACCAGACGGACGCTGGACAGGACGACCCAATTCAGACGGCCCGGACAGCAGAGGCAGCGAGGACGGTCAGTGAGGACGCGGCACAGACAGCAGCAACACCCAGACCACGAGGTGTCGGGAGACAAAAAGCGAGGACGGCGGGGAGACGGCTGGCTGTCGCGGTGTTTCAAGCGAGGTGCCACAGTCGGCATGAAACAGGGCGAGAGCTACGCTCTGTTTCTTAGCATACACAGTATGCGTGTATTGAGGAAGCGTAGACTTAAAGTTTGTATGTAAGATAGAAATACGCGAGCCCGCGTATTTCTAAAGCAAATACTTAACACTTTAACGTATAATACGGATCAGTGCGCCGCGTTCTATTTTAATAGTGCGCCCTCTCGTGCAAAGTAAGCGTTATATTCGATTTCGGTTAAAATGGTCTCCAACCAGTGCTGACAGCTCAACCGGTTAAGCCGCTTGAGTTTATTGAGGGCCCGTATGGGAGCAGGGTTGTCGCGGGTTCGAGTCCCATCGAGTCCGTTAATTCTCCGCACTGTGAAATGATAAGTTTTCTCTAAAAGCTCCTTGTATTGGCCTTAAGAAGCATCTCAACTAACTCTTTTTGTGCTAGCTAGTCAGGATTAATCCTCTATGAAGATCTCGTCAAACGTTTCCATGATTTCGCTCACGGCTCCCTCGTCATCGCTATCATGGTCGGCTCCTTCGCGAAGCTGCCACGCGGATCTGAACTTGGCGCCATACACATCATGTTTGGCAATGTGCCAGGAGGTGGAATCATCATTGAAACCGCAGGCCTGCACACTTTTCACGACGACATCGTCCGGAGTCTGCTTCCAGGCTCGGGCAACCCATGATGAAACCAAAGACAGCTCTGGCGCTCGTGGATTTCCACCCTTCGTGTACGTCACCTTGTCTGAGCACTTCCACTCGTCGATCAGCTTGGAGATGTTGTCCTTGAAGGACTTGTAAATGCCCACATCTCCAGCTTGCAAGTATGGGGTAAGCCCACCTGGCACAACAGCCATCTTGATAGCTTTTTCACTGCAACGCTGCTTGACGGGCTTTCCAATGTGGGCGCGCATCGAGTCCCACACGATGTACTGACCCGTAGACTGTAGGACGGTAGGATAGTACCAATCCAGCCAATTCAGCAGCAGATCTTGGTCCCCACGCACGAGGTTGGTGGGCAACGTAGCATCCCCCAGTCGCTCAATAGAGCCGCGGGTCTTCCGTTTCCAGATCAGGCATGTAGGTAGCTTTTACCAGTTGCCGTTACGGCCAGCATGACAGTGATTCGCATGGAAGCAAAACCAGTGGAGCGAATCACCACATGACGAGCGCCAACATCGTCAACCGTGTAGTCACGAGCATCTTCAAAGTATACTGCAGTCTCATCCATTAGGATCGTGCGATCGCGATTCATCTGCGGCTTATGCTCCTCCAAAAACTCCATGTATGCCACAGCACGCTCGACTAAGACCTCGTCCGTTAATGTCGTCAGATTGGTGCGCTTGCGGAGCGTTAGACTGTCCCGGGCCATAAAGTTGTTGATCCAGGGATCAGATGCCACGAATCGGATGGGGTCTTCTTCGTGCTCTTCTTAGGTACGGCTCTGGTGAAAGAGTTCCAAGGCAGTCGATGCAATCCAGGTCCGTGACACTTTCTCCTTCCTAATGCGCTTTTCGTAGATCATGTCGACGAGCTCATCTTCGACAGCACCGAGCAGAGGTCGTCTCCCCCTCCGACGACGCGTCCGCGAGCACCGTGCTCTGCCATGATCTGCTCGCGGTCTCGCCACCATTGACGAAAGCATGACGCTGTGATACGCCATCCGCGTCGTCGGAAGTGAGCTTCGGCGCGTGAAGGCACCCCTCCTCCTTCAGTCGCGATCCACTCAATCGCTTGCTGCTTGATGCTGATTTCGACGCTCTTCCTTCTGGCCGGCATGAGAACTTTTAGAGTGAGATAGCCGCTTAGTAGCTTCGTTAAACGCTTGGTGGCTTAGAACCATTCGTTTGCGTTGGAACTCAACAACAAAATGACTGGCTTAGCAAGAGCGTTCTATTTTTATATAACGCCCTTTCAGAGAGCGTTTTATTCGAAGGGCGTTCTATTCGCTGCGGTGTTTATTCGGTATTTACGTTAGATCAAAATAGAAAACTGAATTGAATGGCAGCCCGCCGCGTGGCGGGCTGGCCTTATCTTTACGCTAAACCCCTTTAAGACGATATCTAATTGCAAGGGTGAGAGCATGGTTGGCTCTCACGCATGCATGAAATGCATGCACATGATTGGTTGAAAAGTGGCCCTTTCAACCAATAGCTGTGCGCCTGAGCGCCCGTCAATGATAGTTACATTGACGGCTCGTAATGTTGGTCGCTAGTGTGTGTCCCACACACACTAGTGGGTTTGCGTGTATTAGTGTACCCCGGGTACACTATCCTGTGTAGCCCCGCTACACGGCATACCAACGACCATTGACACAAGCCGAGGCACGGCGGCAAGAAGCGGCAACCGCGTTGACCACCACGACCGACGCAACGGAGAGGAAGACCTCAGACTCGGCGAGGACGAGCAGTGGAGCGGCAGCGAACGCTGCCACCACAAAGGCAAGCCCCGACGACATGAGAAACCAGTCACCAGAAGACAGTGCACCGCGACGTCCACTGCCCCGACGACAACAGTACAGACAAGAGACGGTGAGCCACAACGGAAACGCCGACAAGTAACGTGGGCGGCATCCCTAGGCGACGACACTTCCCAGACGCCAATGGAGTTAGTCGGCAAGTTAGGAACGGCACAAACAACGACCTCGAGTGGAATCAGTACCGGTAAGGCGGGAAAGCAACACGCGACGGTGGTGAAGGCGTCAGTGACGACAGGCAGAACGGCATAAATAGCGACGATGACTACGGAGGCGGTGGACGAACAGGCAAAGGCAACCATGCAGCAGACGACCCCGAGACAGCAGCGCGCCGATTGAGTGATCGGCGAAGACGGACGGTGGAATACGGTGGCGGTGTCAGCAGTGACGGTGACCCGGTCGGAAGACCAACGACGCAAGCAGACACAGAATCAGGCGGCCGTAGCAGAAGACACAGAGTCGAGACCACGAGCACTGCGAGACTCGACGACAGCAGGAACGACGGCACGTGGAGACGGCGATGTTGGCATTGATGGTGGCGCGGAGGAACAAGTACCCGAGGTGGTGCCAACGCTGCAGCTAACTGACGACGACCTGATGGTGGCGCAGCAGCAGAGCAAATTGGTGCAACGATTGTTAGAGGTCGGCGAGTACCAAGGCAAGAAGGTAGAGCAGACGTCCGGGTTGGTGATCGTGCACACGAAGGAAGGTCGACGAGTTGTACTTCCACCCTCGCTGTGGGCGATTGTCGTCAAGGAGATACACGGCTCAGTTTGGCCAGGACATCTACGTGGCCCGCACATTTACGCACGCGTGGCTAAGTTGTATTGGTGGCCAGGACTAAGGGCGGCACTGAACCATTGGATTAGAGGATGCTAGGAGTGTGGCAGCCGCAATGCCAGGCCTCGAGAAGTGGTGCCGCCATTGAGGAGTATACGTGGTGGAGAAGTTGGTGACCGGTGGGCACTTGATGTCGCCGGCCCATTTCCAGTTGCCGACAGAGGTGAACGGTATGTAATTGCTGCAGTCGAGTATGAGACCCGTTACGCGGTAGCGAGCTGCGTGAAGGAACACACTGTCGAGAACGTTGCGACGTTCATCATGGAGGAAGTGTTATTACGGTTCGGTCCTTTGCGCGAGTTACTAACAGATGAAACGCCCGGAGATGACCAGCCACGTGATCGAAGTGTTGGTGGATATATTGCAGGCGAGACAAGTCAACCCGGTGCCGTACCGACCGCAAAGGATCGTCCTAGTTGAACGGTTTAACCGAACGTTGAAGGACTGTGTTGCTACATTCATGACGGAGGAGCCGCAAAACGATTGGAAGCTGTACGTGAAGTTCGCGGTGTATGCGTACAATTCTGGGAGGCATTCGACGGTGGCTCTCTCACCTAACGAGATGATGATGGGACGGACGTTGAAGTCGCCAAACGAGTTGTTGAGGCGAACGGAGGTGGCTGAGATTTGTGACTTGCATCAGTATCACGAGAGGCTATTGACGGCGATGCACAGAAGCCAAGAGTGCGCGAGCTGGCCAGACGCAAGGAGCAGCTGCGTCAGGCGAGGTATTACAACCGCCGTGTGAGAAGTGCACGGACATTCGAAGTTGGAGATCGCGTGTGGTTTTCAATCCGCCACGAGGCGCAAAGGCGACTAAATTTGTGCATCGGTGGATGGGACCCATGAGGATTGCTGAGTCAGCTGGCTACGACAACTACCTGTTGGAAAGAGAGGACAAGCCAGGCCAGCCAGAGACGATAATAGCACACGTTTCGTTCTTGATGAGCTACCACTTTCCAACACCGTTGTTGCAGAAGGAAGCAGACGACGTCGTGGAGCAGTTGCAGCATGAATGAGATACGACGAGCACTTATGTCGAGACGACAGCAGCGCCTGTACGAGCAACGAAGACAGCAGTTGGTACAGCGACTTCACGAGGAGACGAAAGAGAACGAGCTCGAGATGCTACAAGTGAGGGCATGCGGTGCAGCGAGAACAGTGTACTGGTGAAACTCCGACGACGGCGAAGGCGAAACAACACTGGACAGTACATACTGGAGTGCAAGCTCCGTCGGAACGATGGTGGATGGTGGTCAGTCGGTGGAAGACGACGAAAGACAAAGTAGTGTGGCGTCAGAGAGTACGAGCAGTTGTTTGACGCAGGACGAGTCGTGGAAGACCCGTCATTTGAGGAAGTCGTGTAATGGAGACCGTGGCGGCGATGCAACCCGAGAGCATCGCGGCGTGGTAGGACAGGCAGTGACGAAGGGTACAGGAGATCTGGACGAGCAGCCGGACGAACGAAGTTGGTGGGACGACGAACATCAGGGCGGCGTGGAAAGATACGGCCCGCTGGAGGGACGCCAAGGGGAGACGGCGACCCGACGGATGGCTCGAGTTGGCACTCGACGATTTGCCACGAAGGAGGCAGGCAGTGGAGTAAAGCAGCAGGACAGTGACCGCACAGGCGTCAGTCAAGCAGAAAAGACAGGCATCAGCCAAGCGGAAAAGGACAAGGCAAAGTTGACAACGGTGGACGGAAAATCGACGGATTGGAAGTTGCAGTTGGTGATTGTCAAGCGAACAGGAGTAGGTGACCGCGTGAGACGACCGGGAGGAGGCCAGTGTGTCTCCGAGTCTCTGCGTTGCGAAGTAAGGGGCCAGTGTGTTCCGAGTGACGTGGGCAGGCGTTGCAGGAAGGCTCAGCGTGGAGGTCACTCGACCTGTGAGTGAGTTAATTCAAGAAGAAAATAGATAGAACAAGTTGGTAGTGCGTCGGAAGCAGACAAACACCGGCACAGGGCATTTACCTTGGTGACCTGTCGGCCAGAAAGTGTTGAGTTCGGACGAGATATAGTTGCCCATCGGAACAGACGCAGAAGTCAGCGCTAGAACCGCGTACGCCCAGGTGAGGGGTGGATCCAGAGCACATTGCACATGCTTGCCGGACAAGACGAAGCAACGTTAGTTGTTTTCATAGTTGCTTGATTGCATGGTCACTGACGTGCATGGCTGTCTGACTTTGTCAGATACTGTACCAACTCTGATATTTTTATCTACCCAAATATTTGAAGCTTTTATCGGTCTCTAAATACGGATCGTTAACCCGCTCCTTCCCGTATCCCCTCTGTTTCCCCCATGTCCCCGCTAGCCGCTCGTCCATTGGCGGAATCTTATCCTCCGTCCATTCATTGGCCCACTCCATCTCCCTCCAAAACGCCGCAGTTCAAAAAACCGAGCCACTAAATTCCCACCGAATGGCAGAAAAGAACTCGACGTCGACTACTCGCGCTCTCCCATCCTCTTCCCCTCTCGCCCCCATGGCCCCCGCAGACGACGCCAAGGCCGCCGAGCCCACGCCCACCCCGATCGCCAAAGAGGCCCCAACTCCCACGCGCTCCCCTGCCGCGCGCAAGGCTAAAACCGACGCTCAGAAGCCCAAGCAGGAGGATGTTGCTAAGGAGGCCCCCAAGGCCCGCAAGCCTCGTGCCAAGACTCCTAAGGCCCCCAAGGCTGCAGCCAGTAACGGCGAGGCCGGTCCGTCGTACCTGGATCTGATCGTGGACGCCATCAAGGAGCTGAAGGAGCGTAACGGCTCGAGCCGCCAGGCTATCGGGAAGGTTGTCGAGGCTCAGAAGAGCAACTACGCCAGCCGCTTCCTCAACAAGGCGCTGCGCACGGCCGTGGACAGCGGCAAGCTGATCCAGATCAAGGGCTCGTACAAACTCTCGCCCGAGCTCAAGAAGCCCGCGGCGTCCAAGAAAACGAGCCGTAAAGTGTCGGAAAAGGCGGCCAAGACGGTCACCCGGACGGTTAAGAAGAGCCCCACGGCCAAGAAGACGGCGGCCAAGAAGACTGCGGCTAAGAAGGTGGCGGTCAAGAAGGCGCCGACTAAGAAGGCGGCCAAGAAGGTGGCGCCGAAGAAGGCGGCGGCCTCGAAGAAAGCCACGGCCAAAACAACGAAGAAGAAAGTGACGAAGACCGCCAAGAAGACGGCCAAGAAGTAAGTTTTGATACTTGAGATTGGCCGACTCGGGTGCCGTTGTGGTGCCTTACGCAAGGTCGGTGATTTATTAAGGGCTGGTGACCAGCCGCCCCCTTCCTCATATCCCTCGGTGTTTTTTAACACCACCCTTTGTGACACTAGAAATTGTCGAGATTGTTATTTTTGCTAGTGTGTCATGCTGACGGGACTGTGTATTGGGAAGGTGTCGCCTTTTGCTCTGCGGTGGTTCCTGTCGGGGTTGTGGAGTTTTTACCTTTCTCTGTATTTATAAAACCACGCACGGTGTCCAACAGAAGCTGCAGGATCGCACATGGTACATACCAGTAGTAGTATTAAATGAAGAAGTTCGTATGTGGTGCTGGGTGTTGAAGTTAAAGCAGTCGGCCGGTGGAGTCATGTTCCGTCGCACTATTTGGAGAGGACAAGAAGGTTGCCGCGCCCTGCTGGCTGGCTACCAGCCTTCGTGGTGTTGAATGAACGGCGTACACTGGAGGATGCTGGCCTGAAGGAAACTGCTGAAGGTTTCGCACTGGACATGGAGATCAAAGTTATCTCCCAGTCTGTTGAGTCGGGCTGGCTTCCCATGCTTCCCCAGGGTCACTCGCTCCGTTTCGATACGCATCATGAAACCCGACAAGAGGCTCAGGTGGGCTAGTCCGCCAAAGCTCATTCACAAATCTGCAGTGCCGAACCAGCAAGTAACAGCACCACAGCAGCTACACGTTAACAGGAGAAGAAGTGATGACACGTGTAATCCGCGCCGCAGCCTCTGCAGTTGCATTAACTGCTGCATTGGCACACTTCACAGTAGCTGAAGTGTATTCCAACAGCAGCAGTGGAGACATAGCTGTCGACACCACTCCCGGCGTCGAGGTTATTAATTTTGGAGTCGGATGCGATGGCGACATGGAGTACCCAACCACCACGGACAGTTCAACGATGCAACCACGTTTCGCGTACATGATAACGAACCCGCTTGCGCAGTTCGTCTCCGTACATTTCAAAGATTTTAATCTGCCAGAGAACGACTACGTGCAGTTGCGTGCGGCTGATCCTGCCTCAACTGAGACCGATGTACTGACGTATCGTGGCAACGAAACCAGTGGATCGTTCTACTCCATTGCTCTCTCAACATCGGCTGTCATCGTTGAACTCTTCACGGGGGCTGTGGACTTTGGTGTGGAGGTGGAGGCAGTGAACAGCTCGACGTGTGTTGGGTTTTCGGTGGATAACTACCAGTACTTGGGTCAAGGTTCGAGTTTAAACGGATCGAAGGAAGAAGTTTGTGGAGAAGATAACAGTGAAGAGGCCCAATGCTATTCTGATGATACCTCCGTTTTTCAAGCTTCGAACGCCGTTGCCCGTCTTCTGATAAAAAGTCAACGGGATCCTTCTTCTGCACGGGCTGGCTGTTGGGTAGCGAGGGACACATGATTACGAACCACCACTGCATTTCGTCGCAGGACCACGCCAGCAACACCGAGTTCGAGTTTATGGCGGAGGGTTCTAGTTGCAGCGAGAATTGTGAAGGGCTCGCGCATGCCGTGGTGTTATCCAATCTACGTCTGCAACGCTTATTTACGCCGACGAGACTCTCGACTACGCTCTTGTGAAGTTACCTATAAACCTGTCTGGATTGTATGGCTACCTCCGCTTTCGTAAAAGTGGAGCTGTGCTGTCGGAGCGCGTGTACGTTCCGCAACATCCGGCTGGTTGGGGCAAGCGTATTGCGATGAAGACTGACAGTGGCTGGGGAAGCGTGACATCGTTGACCATGGGAGGTTGCGCTGTGGACCAAGTGGCGTACTACTTGGATACCCAGGGCGGTTCTTCTGGTTCACCAATACTTTCGTACAACGACAACACGGTTGTTGCGTTACACCACTGCGGAGGATGCCCGAATACGGCGCTGAACAGCTACAAGCTTTGCAATGACATGAGTTGGCGCGGCATCCTTCCAGCGAATGCATGCGTCTAAAAGGTTTGGGAGGCGGGTAGATGTCAAAGCTCTTTAAGTGCTAGATACCCTAAATCGAGGATAACTTCAATCAAAATTTCTTTAGCTTTCATATTGTGAATTCCGGCCAATCTGGGGCGATTGTGTGCTCAAGTCAAACCCGATCCAATACAAACCCAAGTCATTTATCGAATCGCCTCAAACTAGTAGGTTAGCACAGTTACTGCTATCCAAAGTGCGACTCGCTGCTAAATATAGATTTGTGTGGCTTGGTCGATTGGCGGGTCGATTGGGCTTGGTCGTCGATTCAACCAATCGACCACGGAAATTCGGAATCGAACGCACAATTTATTACTTCCTGGGGCAAAGATTAGCTCAAGGGAAAGTCTGCGATATTTGCTGCATTCTTCGTCTGCTCTCCATTATCGTTGATTATGCTTTCAACGGCATTTTCAGTGGAACCCCTTTCGCGAGAACCTTTCACCAGTCAAATGGCACCTCTAGCAAATGTCACATGCGATGTGAACAGGGAAAACTGCTTTCTTCGACGTCGGGTTGTGGATACTGAATTGGCTTTCAACGTCAAACTACCGTTTGTTGCTCAAAACAACAACGTGCTATCGTAAATATAGTTTTTGATTAGATGAAGCATGTAGCTGGCTGACAGCATTGCTTCGTCGCACCTTTCGTCGAAAGCAAGAATGTTGCCGCATCGTGCTGGCCACCATCCACCTTGGCAGCACGTTGGACACCGAGAAAACAACTTGCAGCTAACGTTAGATCAGTTTAAGTACCGACAGAGGATACTAGATGAACATGTTGATAGCAGGGGAACATGTTGGTTGTCAGATTTTTTCTAAGACTGCTACGCCGATGTGGGCAGGAAACGGTTTGGAGGATTTTTGGCGTTCGCAAAATGCATGGTGATCAAATCGCTGCGCTAGTGCAGTCGATGTTTGAGCCCTCAAGCGCCGCAATATATGCTGCACCAGTTGCATGTAGTCCGACAGAGCCATTCGCAAATTTCCAGCGTCCGATCAACACGGTACATCTACAGCTACATCAGAAAGAAAATACTTCATGACGCGTTTGCTTCATGCCGCCGCCTCAGCAGTGGTGCTTACGGCAGCATTGACGTCCTTCACAGCAGCGGAGACGTATTCCAACAGCAGTAACACAGACAGTGACTCAAACCCCGGCGTCGGTAATCTCAATTTTGGCGTTGGGTGTAATGGTGACATGGAGTACCCAACTAGCACGGACGATTCAACTATGCAGCCGCGGTTCGCGTATTTGATCACGAACCCACTGGCCCAATTTGTTGCCGTGCATTTCAAGGATTTCAATCTGCCCGAAAATGACTACGTGCGACTACGTGCGGCTGATCCAGCCTCAACTGAGACCGACGTGCTGACGTATCGTGGCAATGAAACCAGTGGGAATTTCTATTCTGTGGCTCTCTCAACCTCCACTGTCATTGTGGAGCTCGTCACAGAGGCTGTGGACGTCAATGTGAATGTGCAGGCAGTGAACAGCTCGACGTGTCTTGGGTTTTCTGTGGATAGCTACCAGTACTTAGCTCAAGGTTCAACTCTGAATGGATCGAAGGAAGAAGTTTGTGGGGCGGACAACAGCCAAGAAGCTCGGTGCTACACGGGTCAGTCATCTGCTTTCAAAGCTTCCAACGCCGTTGCTCGCCTTTTGATTAAAAGTCAACGGGCTCCTTCTTCTGCACGGGCTGGCTGGTAGGTAGTGAAGGACACATGATTACCAACCATCACTGCATTTCATCGCAGGACCACGCCAGCAACACCGAGTTCGAGTTAATGGCGGAGGGTTCTAGTTGTAGCAAAAGTTGTGCCAGTGCTCGTGCGTGCCGTGGCAGCATTAAGTCGACTTCTGCAAAGTTTATCTATGCCGACGAGACTCTCGACTACGCTCTTGTGAAGTTACCAGTCAACCCGACAGGCACGTACGGCTACTTCCGCCTTCGTAAAAGTGGAGCAGTGATGTCGGAGCGCGTGTATGCTCCACAACACCCTGCTGGTTGGGGCAAGCGTATTGCGATGAAAACTGACAGTGGCTGGGGAAGCGTGTCATCATTGACCATGGGAGGTCGCGCTGTGGACCAAGTGGCGTACTATTTGGACACACAGGGCGGTTCGTCTGGTTCACCAATTCTGTCGTACAACGATAACAGGGTTATCGCGTTACACCACTGCGGAGGGTGCCCGAATACAGCAATCAACAGTTACAAGCTTTGCAATGACACGAGTTGGCGCGGCATTCTCCCTGCGAATGCCTGTGTCTAAAAACTTTGTGAGGCTAGTGTGGAAAACATGCGTCAGACCGTCAACTATGACAGCAAGATGCTGGCGACATGAACCTGAGAGGTGGATGGATGCTCAGCTCTTCCTGACCGAGGATAACTTCATTATCATTCACTTTGGCTTTCATCCTTTCCATGCCAGCGGTTTGACAGGTTGTGCAGATTTAGGGTGAGACCCAGCGAAAAACTGCGATGTTTGATTGAGCAAACGGATTTTGCTCGAATCGCATGTGGTTGCTATATTCTTGGCTCGAGGTAAATACCGCACTAACTGAGCCCCTTGTTACACAGTTCAACCAACTGGGCACACGCATGTGTTATTATAGTATCATCCCAAAACTCAGCGCAGTCTCATACCAATTCACGGTATATCTTTAGCTGATCCAAATCGTCGCAGCCTGCGAGCAGAGCAATTCCATGCCCGCGTTGAAGCTTTGCATGAAAACGCATTATAACGGATCGTTCGATAGTCAACCGTGGGTTAGAGAACGGAATTCATTCCAACAAGAATCACTCCAAAACATTCCACCTCGAGCAAACTCACCGCGGAGAAACGCATTACCATTTTTAAAGGAGAACCGAATGACGCGATTTCTCCAAGCCATCACCTCTGCTGCAGCACTCACGGCAGCATTGGCACACTTTACAGCAGCTGAAGTGTATTCCAACAGCAGCAGTGCAGACATAGCTGTCGACACCACTCCCGGCGTCGAGGTTATCAATTTTGGAGTCGGATGCGATGGCGACATGGAGTACCCAACCACCACGGACAGTTCAACGATGCAACCCCGGTTCGCATACTTGATAACGAACCCGCTAGCGGAGTTCGTCTCCGTACATTTCAAAGAATTTAATCTGCCAGAGAACGACTACGTGCAGTTGCGTGCGGCTGATCCTACCACCACAGAGACCGATGTACTGACGTATCGTGGCAACGAAACCAGTGGATCGTTCTACTCCATTGCTCTCTCAACATCGGCTGTCATCGTTGAACTCTTCACGGGGGCTGTGGACTTTGGTGTGGAGGTGGAGGCAGTGAACAGCTCGACGTGTGTCGGGTTTTCGGTGGATAACTACCAGTACTTGGCTCAAGGATCGACTCTGAATGGTTCGAAGGAAGAAGTTTGTGGAGAAGATAACAGTCGGGAGGCCTCATGCTACAAATCATTCACCGGTGCCTTTGAGGCATCAAAATCTGTAGCTCGTCTTCTAATTAAGAAACCATCAGGCTCCTTCTTCTGCACGGGCTGGCTATTGGGTAGTGAGGGCACATGATTACCAACCACCACTGCATTTCGTCGCAAGACCACGCCAGTAACACCGAGTTCGAGTTTAAGGCAGAAAGCAGCAGTTGCAGCAAGAGTTGTGCACGGGCTCGCGCATGCCACGGAACTGTCCGGGCGTCATCAGCTACGCTTATCTACGCTGATGAAACACTTGACTACGCTCTCGTGAAGCTCCCAGAGAATCTATCAAGGACATACGGCTATCTGCGTCTACGAAAACGTGGAGCAGTGATGTCAGAGCGTATTTACTGCCCTCAACACCCTGCTGGGTGGGGTAAGCGAATTGCTATGAAAGGGGACAGTGGTTGGGGAACTGTGACGTCACTGAGTATGGGAGGTTGTGCATCGGACCAAGTGGCGTACTACTTGGACACACAAGGTGGTTCATCAGGTTCCCCGATTCTATCTTGGACGGACAATACCGTCGTTGCCCTGCACCACTGTGGAGGATGCCCGAACACGGCGATTAACAGCTACAAACTGTGTAACGATATGAGTTGGCGCGGCATTATACCAGCAGATGCCTGCATTTAAACGTGATGCGTCAGCTTAGAGCTCTAGTTTTTATCGATCTACTATCCAGACTTCCTCAATGAAAAAGTGGCACTTCTTGTATTCCTGACACCAGTTGATCAAAAAACAATAAACATTCTTTAGCGATTGATTTGGTCACACTTATCGCCACCAATGCAGAATTGACGTTCTCACCGAATCTTTATCGAGTTCATTCGGTGCGATGTGCATGTAGCTGTTGAGCTTTGAGAGAAGGAGCCACGAAGTTGCTGCCCAAAGTGACACATAAGCAACCTCCCAATACGTCCAGAGCCGGGTGGTCATTCTCACTATCCCAACTTTGGCGTCGGAAGATTCGGCATTGGTAACCCCCTATAAAAACCGCTAAAGGAAAACTCCTGCAACGTTAACTCCTTGGCCAAACTGAAAATGTCGCCGGAATGTCGTTTTCGGTTGGGTAGCAAGCCTTCACACTTGACACGCGCAGTTTTAAGCACATCGCATGGAGCTCATCGGTTGAGCTAGAAAGATGGAATTTTCAACTCCTCACTTCACTTCTATAGCATTTAACTCCTGGGCGCACCTTGATCTCCAACGCACAGCAGTCGAGGCATGAACCCGCATAGTCTTGTCATTCTCAAATCTCCCGTATCGGACGAGCAGACACCAGCCTCAGCAGCAAATTAGAGATCGACTACCATGACTCGCCTTCTCCGCCGAGTCGCGGCATTTGCTGTAGCAGCGTGGGCATCAATTGCCAGTGCACAGACGACAAGTAACAGCAGTGTACTCACTGGAGACCAAGCCGTGAGCTTCGGTGTTGGATGTGGCGCGTCAGTCGCTTATCCAACTTCCACGGACAGCTCCGCCACGCAGCCGCAGTTTGCGTATGTGATCACAAATCGACTGGCACAATTCGTTGCGGTTCACTTTACGAATTTCAATCTGCCCAAGAACGACTACGTGCAACTCCGTGCTGCAGATGCAAACGATGCTGAGAAGACCGTGTTGAAATATCACGGCAATGAGGCTAGCGGAGACTTCTACACCACGGCGCTCCAGACTAAATCCATTGTTGTGGAGCTTTTCACGCAGAGTACCGATCCGAGTGTGGGTGCGCAAGCTGTGAACATTTTCCTGTGCATGGGCTTCACCGTCGACAGCTACCGATTTCTAGCTCAGCCAGCACTCAACGCTCAATCCCAACAGGAAGAGGTGTGTGGATCAGATGAGAGTCAACAGGCTGTCTGCTACAGTTCCTACGAAAACGCGTACAAGGCTTCAAACGCTGTGGCGCGCCTGCTAATCCACAAGACTGAGGGATCGTTCTTCTGCACGGGTTGGTTGGTCGGTAGTGAGGTCACCTCATCACCAATAATCACTGCATTTCGACGCAGGCTCATGCTAGCAACACGGAGTTCGAGTTCATGGCCCAAGGTGCCACATGTGCCACGAATTGCGACAAGGGACTTGCATGCGGTGGCCAAGTGCGGGCGCGTTCTGCAACACTGATTCACACCGATGCTGCACTCGACTACGCACTTTTAAAACTACCGGATAACCTGTCTGGGGATTACGGCTACCTGCAGCTTCGCGAGAGCGGGCTGAGCTCTCGGAACGCATCTACATCCCGCAGCACCCAGCCGGCTGGGGCAAACACATCGCACTCAAGACAGATAATGGCTGGGGTGCGGTGACGTCGTTGACCAGAAGTGGCTGTGCCACGAACCAAGTCGCCTACATGCTGGACACGCAGGGTGGATCTTCAGGATCACCAGTCATCGCTTGGGATGATAGCGCAGTCGTGGCGCTGCACCACTGTGGTGGCTGTCCCAACACGGCTATCAACAGCTACAAACTCGTCGACGATATGCAGGCCCTCAACATTTTGCCAAAGAACGCTATTTACACAGCTCCAACCCAGGCTCCATCGACCTCGCCTCCTACCGAAGCTCCGACTCAAGCTCCAACCACAGCTCCAACTCAATCTCCAACCACAGCTCCGACCTCAGCACCGACTACTGCTCCTGCCAAAAAGACAACAATTGACGGAACGATCACGTCGACGTCGACAGTCACGTCGGTAGACTACGTGGACTTTAAGTTGTCGTCTGACGCAGACGTGGAGCTTGACATCCTCTCCATGGAGGAGGTGACAAGTGGTGGCACGGCCACTTACGTGGACGTCAACGGTGACTGCAATGCTGGCTACCTCGATACAAGTATCGTTCTCTTCCAGCTCAGCACTGCAGGTAAAATGTCCGCCGTTGCTTTAAATGACAACGCCCCAACAGGCTATGGCGCAGCGGATGGCTCCGTCAGCAACGCTGACTCGTACTTGGTTCTCCAACTCAAAAAGGGCAGCTACAGGCTCGCGGTGAGCGCCTCAGGGATCACAGTTGACCAAGCAAAAGCCAAGCAAATGCCTTTGTCTTCCAGCGTCCGTGTATGCGACCAAGGAATATCCAACTACGGCAGCTATCGACTGACAATCAGCTCCAGTGCATCCGTTAAAGCTACCTTGCCAAACAGCTACATTGGTTCGCAGTGCAACGTCGCTGAGCCGAATGCCCCATATACCAAGTGCCCCTACCACCGTGAGGCTGCCCTTACAAATGCTAAGGGGTTGAAGGCACCATTGTCCGTAGCAAAACTGCAGTGTCCGTGGACTACATTCCGTTCACGGTATCTGCTTTTGGTCGCGTCACTGTGGAGTTAGCATCGTACGGAAGCGACGACATCACGGGCTACAAGGATGTCAACGGCTTCTGTGAGAGCGCGTATGTGGATGCTACGGCCTACATCTTCCGCGTTAACAAGTTGGGTCTCACTGCCGCTGACCTTGTCAACTCTGCCGATGACGACGACAACTTTGTGAAGCGCACACACTACCGCTCTATCAGCTTCCGCGATCCGTACATGTCGTTAGCGCTGCCAGCAGGAGACTACATTCTCGTCGTTGGGCGCTTCCCACTGAGTGTTCAGGACGCCATTGCACGCACGAGCACAACTTCTGTGGACACGCTCTCACCGGAATCGTGTGGCAAGACAACGGATCGAGGCCATTACGTGGCTATCGTGAGCTCTGCCAGCAACCTGGATGTCACGTCAGCTCGCTCCTTCTCTGGCAGCAGATGCTCCAACGACATTGGCAAGCAGCTATGCACTGCTTAATTGCAGAGTAAAGCACAAACCATCCAGCGGCTGGATGCAGCACTTCGTCTAGCGAAACGAAGACATGAGCTTGCACGAAAACATCGCAAGAAGATGCTTGTGCCCGCTCGCAACCAGAGAGACAAACACCGTACACTTCGTATCCTTATTTCATGCTCAATACATCGTGCGTTTTGCTTTTACATGAGCAATTTAATTGTTTTCACCTTTTGGACTGGAACCTTGTTGAAGCTGAAGATGATTGAATTGCGTTGGACGCAAAAAGCTCGTAAAGGGTAAGTAAACGCGCCACGTTTTGACCGATCATTGCTACTAACTCGTTCATTGTTTCTTAGACTCGTTTACTTACTTATTCGCTGGTCTGGTGTGTGAGCGGCAGGTGCGAAACACGGTTAGAGAATCGGCCAGCCATCGCATCGGTCGGTCTCAGGTCGATCTGCGTGAGGCTGCAGTGGCCGATAGGAGCACCCAGCTGAATGATCTCTTTCGGGACGTCGTAGCACTGCGCCATGCAGAATTGGATGAAGCTCGTGTGAGCAATAATGAGCTTATAGTTCTCCATCTCGCCCTTGGGGCCCCGCACCAACTCGTCATCTCCATCCCAGCGACAAATATTTTGGAAAGCCATCTTGTGCATCGACTCGCGGTAGTCGTAGCGGTGAAAGCTGTCCACATTCTTTGGTGCTCCATCCTCCAGGAAACAGCACTCGAACTTCTTCGTAATCCACGGCATCCTCTTCGAAAAACCGCAGCCGTCTCCACCGTGCGTCGCAGTCCCCATAGACCAGCGTGACGCTTGGTCTGCCCGCTCCGTTGCTCTTAAACATTTTGTTCAGATGTTTCGCCGTGAGCTTGGCCTGCTCCTCTCCTCGTTGCGTCAATTGCTTGTCTCGGTCGCACACCCTAAAGTTGATATTTTCCGTCTCTCCATGTCGAATGAAGATGAGGTGCGTGATGCCTCTCGGAGCATGCATTTTCTTAAAAGGGTGTGGTGACGGCTGAATAAACTTGGGAAACAGCACATTGTCGATGTGGTACGTCCCCTCCTTGATCTGGAAAGGGTTTAGACTGGTGCGACTCATGCATTTGTGCAGCAGTTGAGGTTCCATGGGCACTCTTCCTGCCACTTGGATTGCCCACCACCACAGAAACATATCTTGCATCGACGAGAACCGCATGATGCTCGTTTCCGAGCGGCCTTGGTACAAATAGTCAATTTGCATGATGCTGTCCTTAAAGTCCAAGAACTGCAGTCTGCTCGAGGCGACTGGCACAAGTGACCGTTTGCGTTGAACGGTCTCTTTAAAATTTCGGAGCACCAAGATGCCATGGTACAGCTCCGTCCAGCACTTGACCCATTTGGTTAGCCCCAATTTCACTTTTCGGGTTTCTGTGAACCCGCAGAGCACAAAGTTTTCTCTCCGGGCAGCTTTTTGCACCGCGTAGTCTCTCAAGCCCACGGGGCACTCGGGGCGGTCTTCACTAAAGTACAATTCCACTTCGTCGATCGTGTAGCGTCTCGTGGTGGACCCGTTTTGGGGGATCACCCGCGCCGCATGGGGCGTCGGGTAGTGCGAGTCCAGGTGCGGCGTGCAGCTCTCGAGCTCTTTGGTGTTGGCAAAATGCACAGTCTTGGGACTTTTGGGAGCCTTGGCGCTTGTCTCGTTCTCTTGGGAAGGCGCGGCGGGCGACTGCATGGCCAGCGGCACCACGGCGGCGTGCACCATGAAATTAGATTATTTTGTATTTAATTTAGGAATTTCTCCACCTGCGTGCTTCAGTGCAACTTGCCAACTGCGACGGCTCCAACGTTCGCTTTCCCGTCTGGCGCCCCGTTTCAGCCAGAGTGGAAATTGTCCGAAAAATGCTGCTGAACCCATGTGTGGCAAGTTGCCGAAACGTCAAGAGAAAGTGGTGGACGGACGCCAGCTGGCGGCGTCTCTGCTCGCGGTCGGCGACTCATGTCTCCCGAGGTTGGCTTGACTCGCCCTGATTATACTGAATGGCATGCATGGGTCGGGCCGGTCGAATGGCCAGAAAGCGATGCCTTGAGTCAAGGCCAGAAGTTCATTCTCCACGGTGAAAACAACGAGAACCTGGTGAAACGCAGGGCAGAGACGTCGATTCCATGGATGCAACCGGAGAGAGAGACACCGAGGGTCTCTTCGGGACGGATTAAAGCTCAGCTGGTTGCTACTGTACAGTAGTTAGGGGCAATGGAGCTGTCGACAGACTGCACTTGGCTTGCAATGGGCTCTTCCCTGGTCGCATCTCCACGATGACGCGTGTCTTGTCCCACAATGCGCAGGAGCTCATCAGCCCCTTCCATTTAGCGCACAAAATAGACGGTCGAGGCATTGGTAACGTCCACGTGCATACCCTGAGCATGAACATGTTGCCGCGAGATTCAACGGCAATCTGCCTTCGAAATGGCTACAGCCGTGAGAGTTTACTTCATGAAGTAACATTCGGAAGCGGCTCTCGAACCGACGAATTTCCAGTTAGTGACACCACGATGAGTGAGAGCAAGCAGCAAGAGGCCGAGGACTTTATGCAATCGAGGCCTGTGGTGGACGTCACGGCCGTGGACATTTCGCCCAATCCGGCGGCGCTCACGGATGAGCTGAATCTCGAGGTGGACTTCCATCTGGACGCGGCCGTCTCCAACGGCGTCTGGGATATCGAGGTGAATGGCCACCAAGAGCCTGGATACGTTTTGAGCCAGTATTTGACGATTTAAATTGTTTTTTTTTTGCTTTTTGTTTTCATTCTATTTAGTATCTGGTGGACTCTGTCACCAAGCGCCACATCATCAATATCCTTTCACCTGATTTCTTTTTCCAAACTGAACGAGATAGTTGCCTTTTTCAAAACTGCAACACTGGGTATCCTTAACCACGTCGGGGCTATTTGATGCGTTTGATTCAATTTATTTCCCTTTGGTTTCCTCTGAACAGCTGGGTCAAGTTGCAGCCACTGACTACGCTCGTGGTGACAACCATTTCCAGTTTACGGTGTGTCAATCTCGTTTGGTCTAACTAGTCTTGGTCGGCAAGAAAAAAGTATCTAAAGTTGGTTTTGCTCTACGTTTTTGCAATGCAGGCCTCGCAAATTAACGTTTCGGGAATTCAACCAAGTCAGTTGACCAATTGCGGTC
Source organism: Phytophthora constricta (assembly GCA_011947335.1). Classification (NCBI taxonomy): domain Eukaryota; phylum Oomycota; class Peronosporomycetes; order Peronosporales; family Peronosporaceae; genus Phytophthora; species Phytophthora constricta. The sequence goes on from JAAVTI010000962.1 coordinate 111,638, forward strand.
TTTTGATTGCTTCGTTTAAGGACGAAGATGGAGATATCCTTGACCTTAAGATGGTCATCCAAGTGTCGGAGCAGCGCGGCGGTCTCCAAAGAATCATTTACAGCCCACTGGAGTAGGATAAAAGCACGATACAACACGCGTGGCCAAATTCACAAGTTGTCCTGCCGTTGAAGAAAATGATCTGCAGAACCAAACTTCTTCCTTTTCCGTTGGATTATAATTTTTACCTACTGTCCTGTAGGTAACTGTCGCGTTAGGAACTACTCGTGCGAAATACTGTGGACTGCACCTGACGCACTCCACTGAGCAGTTCAATGCTTTTAGTGGCCTGCATATCATTAGCAGCATGTGGCAAAACAATGATCAGTGGTAGCCTCGAATATAGCTAAAACGAGGATGTTCCAACCTGTTCATCCACGACGCGCTTCGTTCGTCCAAGTGCGCGAGTAAGCTTTCGAATCTCTTGTAAATGTCGCTCCTGCTGCTCTTTAGCCCACAGGAACAGATCATGCTTTTCTTTCTGGATCGCTGCCACCTTCTCGACAAGGATGTCCATTTCTTGGCTGTATGCATCTCGATCGTCCTAACAGGTAAAATCAACGGTAAGTAATTGGCAGCTGATTTCTATCACGGGTACTCAGTTTGGTGCTGCTACCTTGATAATCTTGGCAAAAATCTCTCTGTCCACTTGAAAACGAATTTTCTCCTGCTCGTAGCGGTTCGCAAGATTTCATGTTAGCAAAAGTCATGCATCGATCGCATGATATTACCACGCATCACCTGTGCCATTTTTGATCTCTCAACACGCAGCTTCTCTTCGCTAGCCTTAACCTTCTTTTTGAAAGCGTGGCGTTCCGATTTTGCCTAGCGTACATGGATGAAAAACAGCACTTTAGTTGGACGCTCCACAGGTGTAACAGTGATCGTTAAAGGATCAATCAGTAATCGTTCGGGTGATCCCTTACTTTGTGCAAGATCGACTGCAACACACGAACATCTTGACCAAGCTGTCCGCCAGTATAACATTTGCAGCGAAGTCATCAGCCCCCATCGGTTTCTCTTATTCGGAGTGGGTCTAATTTACCTTCTCACGTGATGTGCTCGCAACGTAATTCATCGCTTCCATCTTGGCATCCTACGAAAATTCATAGTTTATAAGGTATTATCCTTTAGACAATCTCCATATTCGCAAATTACCTCTGCTTTCTTCAACAGGTTGTCGATCTCTTGGATCTCCTTTTCATCGACAACAAGTTTCCTGGATTGGTCATTTCAGCACGCTCCGACAAGGATCAGCCTCAATTTTTATCGAGCTTTAGGAGCATGATGATCTTTCGTACAAGCCAGGTTTGTCTCCACGACCACTCTTCTCCAGCGCCCTCACTTTTTTCTTAACAGGGCATTCTCTGCTCGAAGCAGAGCTACCTCGTCCTCCTCTGCCATTTGAGCTAGGAAAGCAGAACACGACCAGCCGTAAGACTATCGACCGCACAAGAGGTGATTATTCAAGACAATTTCATTGCGCGTACGGATAGACTGCTCGATATGCAAAGGCATCGGGCCACCAGGGCTACTGCTCTCTCCTGTCATCTCCTCATCAGTCTCGCTGTGGTCCATTCGCACTTAAATGTTGGCTTTTGTTTGCAGGTTCGTCTCAAACTCAATCATGCGCTACCCCATTTTAGCCAGCACGTGAGGTGTCCGTTTCTCCTTCTTCCCATTCAAAACAGAATTCGGTTTGTTCAGCTACAACATACCCACATTGTGTATTCATATCTACTCCTCGTGTTCACTTCTCCTAACGATCGGCGGGAGGTTGTTCGATGACGGCATCAATGGTTTCTTCAACTCCATCGCCGTTGCGCCTAGCACAGGTTTTACGGTAAGCAATGTCTTAGCATACTTCGCCCGACGTTCTGGGCTCATAAAACGCAACGCCTCGGAACTAAACTCGCTTTGCTGCTGTTCCGCCTCCTCTCGTTCACGTTGTTCGTTTGACTCTAATATTTCCGCTGCCGACGTAATCGAGACCTGCTCGAGCTTTCGGCTGGTGATCTTAACCTTACGCTTAACGAATCGAGCAAGCGTCTCTGGTGTGAAGAGTGGGCAATGAGTGACATTCATTTCTTCAAGCAATCGGCATCCTTCCAGCAAGGCCAATAGAGTTCTCTCGCTTAATTTTTGCAAGCAGAGACGTTTAATCGACGAAGGACAGCAGATTGACCGGCGACCTCAAGCATTCCATCGTCCGTGATGCGAATGCAGCGCGCCAAATTTAATTCTTCGAGACTTAAGTGTTTTGCAATTGCATAAAGCACACTGTCGGTCAATTCACGACAATATGCCAATTCCAATCGCACCAGTTTCGCGCATGAATTGACAATGTCAACTACATTGGCATCGCTCAAATAGGTGCAACCGGCGAGATTTAGTGAAACTAATGCTGGGCAGCGGAGCACAACCCGGTGTATCCCAAATGCAGTCAATAGTGAGCAATAACTCACATCAAAATGTGTTAAGTGAGCTCCCGACACTGAGTGGTCGAGCATATCGTCCAATAACCAGAGTAATCCCTGGTCAGTAAGGTTTGTGCACGCAGAAATATTCAGTGATTCGATAGACTTGGAGCGATGTCCCATATGCCCGAGGGCCAAGTCATTCAGACCAGTGCAGCCGGCAATATTGATTGTCTTCAACTTCAAGAGTAGGTTCTTGTCCACAACAGCACGACCATCACCTTCTTGGTCAAACAAGAATACTTTGTAGGAGAGAGCTTCGAGATCTTCCACATTCAGAGTCTCAAGCTCCAAGCAGTTGTGCGTCAGGGTACGTATTGAGAGGTCTGTCATCCTGTCACAGAGACGAAAATTAACATTCTGCAGACCTGTGCAAACTTTCACAATCTCTAGCAATCCCTCGTCGCCAATGCGTCGACACCCTCCAATATTCAGTCTGCGCAATTTATTGGGGTTTGCTAACATTGACGCCAAATACTTCATTGCACTGTTACCGAGTTGGACGCACAGCTCCACTTCCAAAGCTGTTAAACCCGGACAAGATTTGCCAATCGTTAGAAAACATCGGTCCGTGATTCTCTCACAGAAGCTAAGTGCAATTTCTTCGAGTCTTGGATTGGTGCGAACTATTGCCTCCACTCCGACGTCTCGTATCTGAGGACAGTGCACCATCTTCAAGCGTACTAAACGATTGCAGTATTTCCCAATGACCCCAAGCCCGAGGTCTGTGATCATCGTGCAGTATGATATGTCTAGGTGCTCAAGTTGCGAACAACTGACAGCGATATTCCTCATTGTAAGATCCGATAGGAGAGAACACCGCGCAAGCTGAAAGCCGCAACAAAAGCGGTTGCTCTTCGCAACCACGCTCATGTCCTCTTCTGAAATATCGAGCACATCTTTTAAGTCGATGTATCGGGCATCCTCGGATGTCTCCATAGACAGGATAAAGTATACGACAGCCTTGGGATTCCGCAGATCACGCAGCCACACCATATTTGTAAGCTGATCCCCGTAAAGTGTCGGAAATTCCACCAGAACTTTGCATATAATATCAGCAAATGTCGACACAATACGCTCTTCATCATCAGAGTGGTAGTAGGAGCTCATGATACTTGTAATCGAGTTTGCCGACTTTGAACCGAGGAAAAAGCAAAGGCATACGTGCAAGCTCTTGTAGCGCTAGCCGGCACTGATCGGACTCGACTGCTTGGAAATATGCTGGCTGGATCTTCAGTAGACTGTGGAAGCACAGCAAAAACAAATCACTGAATATGGGATCCCGAGGGAGGCTCTTCATGACTTGAGCAATGCCGTGCGCATTTTCCGTCGCTATAAACGGCTTAAGACCACATCTAACCTTCTTCTTGTACACTTCTTGCGCATGTTTGTGGTCCAAGTCGTATTTGAGAGATGCACATATGTTCTCTGCAAACTTTTCTAGCATCTTTTTGTCATCTGGCGCGTACTCGAGCGCACGCGAGAATCGACTGGATGCCAGAGCAAAGAGATGGTCCGACTCATGAGCTCGATCACGAGTTCCCATGACATAATGAGCGTTCACTTGGTCTCGACTCAGCTTCTTCCCATTGTAATACGCGACGTGGGCAATGTTTCCATGAAAGAAATACTTGCCATCTCGTCGACGAACTGACGAAAGACATCCGATGCGTAGCTGCCGGGCATCTTGATTAGACTGCTCTTCAAGTTCTCTTTGGATCTTCAAATTTACGTGCTCTCTCATCTGTTTGAACTCAGCAGCGACGTTAAGCCACTTGGCATCAAATTTCTCTCGGAGAAGCTGCTTCTTTGCCAGGGGCTCGAAATCCGTGCGAGACACCTTTGTCGAATCTTTCTTTGCGGGGACTGGACCTGAATCAGCCTTTTAGGTGAGCCTAAAGCATGTGGTGCTGACTTGTTATCCTCTCCAATTGTTGCAGCATTCGCTGCATTTCGTGACAATCGGACGCGGAATTCGTGCTCGTCATGCAGCTTTGCGCTGATAGCCTTGATTTGCCGTCTGCCTTCTTTAGTGGTGAAAAGTGCTTTCATCTCCCGATCTATCTCCTTGAAACATGTTCCCTTTGCCTCATCCTCCAAGTCGGCGATGTCTTGTCGAGTTTTCGCAATAACAGCCTCTCTTTTCTGAATTTCCAAGTCGACAACGCTCTCCACTTCAACTTCATTTTGGAGCAATCCGTCTACGTAAAACCGCAGTATCGTTCCGTCATAAGTTCCAACCAAATGTGTCCACTTCCCCAACACTACTTGCGAACCAAACGCTAAAATATCAATATTCTTCACGTTGATACTGAATGACCAGACGTTCGACTTCAGTGCGCTAATGCAGAACCGCCCAAGTGTGAGAACTACTCGCCGCGTACTTCCGTGACCATCACACCTGCACCACGTCTCTAGTGAGATATACGAGTCGATGTTAGCAGGGTAAAAGCGTGGGTCATATGGGAAGCATACACAACTGCGGGCTGCTTTTCGAAGCACCACTGATCGGTTCATATCTGCGTTTAAAATGGGGCCGTCACCTTCAAGTGTACATCCAGGTAAGTACTTTCCTCGAAAGCCGGATCCATAGGAGCCGAGGTTTGTCGGTTCAGTGGTTCCTCGACGATCACACAGTGGCCAGTAACCCTGAGGTTCGTCGGCTACAGTCAACTGCTTGTATGACGTTGCTTGTTTCACCGTGGCTTGGAGCAAAAGGAGAGACGCCATTGAGAAATATAGCATTGAAACATTGTGCTTCACCTTGTAGTGATCCCCGGAAGGCAGTAAATCGTCCAAAACGAATGTGTAGCAGTCCGGGAGTTGCAAAACTCTTTCTAAGCACAGAGGTGCGATCGGAATTCCCATCATGTCAGCTACCCGCCGAACAATGTACTCAAGCATAGGAAGAAGTTTTCTCCGTAAATTCTGTTTGTCGACTTCGGACACAGATCGCAAGCCAAACCGAGCGCGAATTCCCTCGTAAAGATGTGTTTTCCACAACGTTTCACTTCCATGTCGACTGCCACTAAGCAAATTAAGCGACTGGATCAGAATTTGCTTGTGCAACATCGGTGTCAGACCCGTCGAGTTCGTTTTTGCCGCCTGACGCATGAAATGGCGAACAATATTTTTGAATGTGCGTGCTACCATTTCAGCTAGCAGAAATCGTCTGATACTTGAGGACCGTTCTCGACAGTCCTGGCGACCTCCAAACATAGCAACATTCTGGATCGAGTCACCGGTGTGTGGCGTAGTTAGCGTGATACATGTAGCGTCAAAGCGATGGCTTCGATCTCGACTGACAGCGCAACTTTTGCCGTTAATATACACAAGTGAACCTCGCTCGACTTCACGCGTGAAATCCTGCGTGGTTTGAATTTCTGCGGTCGAGTACTGTAATGTAGCCGTTCCTGACAGCTGAAACAAAAATTGTGAGCGCAAGAGGCCGAGGTGGCGCATATTGATGCCGTGCCGGTGCATCTCTTTCACTAAATCGAACTCTGGTGAGTCAAAGTAATCACTCTTTGTGAAAGTTTGACTGCAAATAGCGGTATAACTTCTGTGACGAGATACTTTGTCGCATCCTCTACACCAAATGCTTGCTCTTGCCAATCTGGAGTGCGGTATGTAAGCGAAGATAGTGCATCAGGAGAAAGGGGTGTGTGAAAGCTCTTTACAAGCTCCGGTCGAAGCTGGCGCCACATGATACTCATCCCTCGAGTTGACTGAAGCAGGTGTGGTGTGACATCAGGATCTTCAGGTGGCATAGCTCTAGCATAATTCAGGACAACTAGTTGTTTCTGGCTATTTAGATACCCGAGCATATCTGCTGCAGCGTGCAAATTCTTGGATGTGAGGTCCTGATATCCTCTAGTACCGTGTTGACTAATGTTGAGTTGGTTAGCAACGCAGGATAGTGCTTCATCCAGTTCTTTACTTTGGAAAACGACCGTTTTACCTCGGTTGTCACTTCCTTGGACAAGCTGCCTCGACACTCTCTGTATATCACCTGCCTCACCCCAGGTTATGACTTCAATCGGAATTTTCGATGAGCATAGAACCCGGAATCCTTGGTAGTCAATTGTGCATTGCAAAGGAACGCGAATGTTACCGTATGCACTCAGCTCACGAAGATAAATAGCAGAATTTCTAACTTCATGCCCTCCTGCTTTTGCTGCGTACTCGTGTGAGTTTTCAAATCGCCCATGGTCATCAGTACAAATCTCGAACAGGATGTCATGAGCTTCGTATTTCAATCGGGGTGTAGAACGAATATTGTCTTTGCGTCCATCGATCACAGACTCCTTGGTAGGAAGTATCGATTTGTCTCGTAGCGGCAAATAAAACTCCCGGACGAGCACCAGAGCAACAGCGCTTGCAGTCTCAATGAAATCCTGGCATATGTGCAGAATCTCGGTGTATTTTGCTTGAATTTGATCGGAATCAGCCTCACCCAAGTGCAACGCGTTGTGAAAGCGATCACTCCATCGAGTACGATGCGTTGGTAGAATGGGGTATGTCGGGCTCACCCGAAGCTGGTTCCTCTCTGTCTCTAGAAGATACATTTCCGCCTCTTTCCACGCTTTCATAGCCTCCACAAGGCGGTTGTGCGCGTCTAAGGCCTTCTTCCGCCGCTGTTCCAAGTTGTGTCTTTCCTTTTGGAAAAACAAACTACGCGGGTCGACTTGCTGTTGGTTGTCCTCACCTTCAGCTGAGATGTCTTGGTTGTCATTACTCTCAACCTCGCTCTTGTATCCCATGCGAATCAATCTTTTTGTGATAGCTACAGAATTATCACTGGCAACTTTGTTACACTCTGTAGTCACCATTTGATGCAGGACCTCCTCGTTCTCCTGCTTGATTGTAGTTAATATTCTATGTGTCAGACCGTATTCCACGTCAGCCTCGAAAATATTGATAAGTGCTGCTGCAAGTTGGTTTGATCCGCGAACCATCCGAAAGTGTTCAAATAGATCTTTTTCCATGGCATCCACGTGGTAAGATCCATCATGACGACGAAAAGCTGTAACATAATCACAAATGTGGCGCTTGGATGGTAGTTCCTGCAGAAACTCCGCCATCTTAAAATCGGTCATACCATCGCAAACCTGTTTGAGTCGTTCTTGAAGCATTGTCAATGGTGGATCAGGGAACGCAAGTAGCATTTGAACTGAGAGCTCGTCCAACGTGATTCCGGTAGAATATAATTCTGGTGGGAACCGGCCGTGCACCATGTGTTCCTTTCTTTGAATTGTCCGCAGTTGACGGGCAGCATCAGCATCTTTATCAATGAAATGTTTTCCAGTCTCTTCCCTGCATCTGTCTCAGGCACTTCTGGAGCAGGATCATCGGATCCGTCACGCTTGTGCTTCTTGGCTTCCGCGTTGTTGCGAGCCTTTTCTTCATTGATGGCAATAGTGTCTAGCATAGCGCCAACGGGGGCTGATTCTTGTTTGGCATGGACAAGCTGAGCTAGTAGACCCTTTGCAATGTCTTGATTTAGGTATCCCATGTCGGCGTGTGGCAGTTGTAGCGCCTCTGCATGCTTCAGATAGCCAAGCTCTTCCTCCATTTCTCGAAACCGGTTTTCGACCTCCTTCTGAGCTTGTTGGACGGCTTCCTCCGTCATTAGGGCCAGCACTTGTTCGCGGTTGAAAGTGTTTCCTTTTGTGCGTAATTTCACCTGCTTCATGCGGATTTTTGCCTCGAATTTCATTTTATCCACACTGTGAGCAGGTTTGGCATCTCGGTCGCTCCATTCTTTCTCAATTCGCTGTCTTGATTCTTCGAGAGCGATTCCCCGAGCATGGTAAAATGCCTGCTTTTCTGCTGCCAATCTGGCTACCTGTCGACCTTTTCTCGCCCTCCAGGTCGTTTGTAGTCTCACAGCAGAACGCAAAATCACTTCCATCCGATAGTGCAATAGATTTCGATACCCGCCGTGGTCCAGTGGCACTACATTCGAGAGTAGCTTTGCTCGGCGTTTGGGCAAGTACTTCGAATAGTCCGTTTTCAGCGGATCATTCTCACCCATTGCCAGTGCGCGTTCATGAATCACAGCTTTCTTCCAGTGCGATAATTCCTCACGTGGCTGGGTCATTTGTCGAGTAAGTGCGTACTTCAAGTCGTTGATGTTAATCAAGCCCAACCTGTACTGGTGGACTGGAGTCATCTGCTGTACCACGAAACGACTGAGTTGCTCGTACCTCCACGGGTGTCCTAACAATTCGCAAAGATACTTGGAACTGTCGATCGTCTCCATGCAGTATTTGTCGAATTCGTACATTGTCATCCCACGCAGAGCTTCAGCGTCACTTCCTTCGCCACTTGGTACTAGGCTGTTTAACTTCAGAAATTCACGCTCAGCAAAGCTCAAAAGAACGGCTCGTGTGAGCGCGCGCGGTGGATGAATATCCCCTATTCGTGACAGCACAGTGAAAACCAAGCGTAGAATCTCTGCAAAAGATTGGAGCGGTAAAATCTTGATTGTGGAGCCCATGCCAGAAGGTTGCTTTCCGTTGGCTCGCTCAAACATGTTGAAGATGAACTTGATTTTATCGCTCACTGAGCAGCTCCCAGCTCCTAGCAGCAACGCCACAGCTAGATCTGTCAATTGGAAACCAAAATCAAGTTTGGTAGAGCCAGAATACGTTCTTCTAACATCCAAGCAGTTGAAGAGAGGCACAAAGAGCTGCTCCTTGTCAAATACTTCCTGGGCACGCTGAAACAGAAACTGCTCACTTTCGTGTAGTTTACAAATGCGTTCCAACTCATTTTCCCGGACTTAATCTGGTCTTCGGCAAACAATACCTGAGCTCGTAGCTTAGATTCTTGGCCTGGAGCACGAAGTTTAGAGGTCGAGAGTGCCACGTATTCTTCATGTGCTGTGGCAAGTTCTCTTTTTGCTGCGTTAACCTCGCGCTCATATTTCTCCAGTTCTTCTCCGTGGAATTTTAATCGGACATCACCTAATGGTCTATCGGAGCATCGCACAGCAGCAATTTGATCGAGGTAGCGAGCACACTCTTCTTCTGCCGCTTTGGAACGCCCATCTACATTTTGCTTTTGACGTCGAAGTTCTGCGTCCTCAAATGCTTCTTGGTCCCTATTTTTCTTATCTTGCGCTTCATGCGTTCGAAAAAATACATCGGTCGGATCCAGCTGTTGCTTAGCCCGGCCAAGCTCAGCCTGCCGTTTGGCCCAATGTTTTTCTCGTTTACCTTGAAGATCGCTCTCCTTTTGAATTAACGCCTGAAGTTTTCCTCTTTCAGAGGTCAAGGTCGACTCCAGTTTATCCTTATGATACTTGATCTTCATCTGAAAAATAGCATCTTCCTTTGTAGTTGCAGTGGTCTCTTTCTCTAGAGCTTCGTCGACGCGGTTTTTCTCCTTCTCATAGGAATATCCAAAAATATCGGGCTGCGAACGGTTGGATTAAATAAGTCGGGTATGTCACGTTCGATGATTCGAGGTCTCTTTAACAGTGCTTCCATCTTAGCCCGTCCGTTCTGTGGTATTTGATTAGCCTCACCATTGGTGTGCTGCGCTAATGCCTCCTCACTCAACGGACGATAATCATCTTCCGTGGGCTCTGAGGCTATTGGACGAACAGGCTCGTCGTGCTCACTTGCAGTATCTTCTTCTTCATCGCTAGCATCACTTTTATCGTTGTCGGCAGTATCGTTTTGGTCCTCTTCCTGGCCAGCCTCATGAGCTGCCGCATTATCGTTTACTCGATCCGTAGTGGTTGCCTCTTTACCCTCTTCACCTTCTCCTTCATCATCATCGCCTTCAACTTCGCTATCATCACCACTTGCAGCCGAACTACTGGCGCTATCATCCGTGTGGCCATCAATTTCGTGTTGAGCTGGAGGGGGCAACAGAATGTCCCCCTGGTTGTATTCATCAAGTGCGGCCTTCGCCTGACTCTCGCGCTGCATGGCAAAACCTATGCATGCAGTGTGCCACTCCGAACTCGACTGAATGCTTGCTCGCACTGCTTCCTGGAAATGGACATGAGATACAGCCTTCATGAACAAAGGCCATCGGACAATCTCCCGCAGATCCACCCCTCAATTGATGCGAGAAAATGCAACTTTAGCTCGCGCAGAGCGACAGCTTTTTCTCTCAACTCATGCTCGACCTTTTTCTTTCTTGCCAAAAGATCATCTGCAGTCGCCGACTCATCTTCATCATAAACCTCCTCCATGCCTTCTAGTGTTTGTTCAACAGGTCGATTCGCTCCTTCATTGTAACCAGCTCCAACGCTTTCGATTTCATCTCCTAGTTGGCGTAGTAGCTCCTCAAATAAGGCAACTTCTTTGACAGTCGATCAACCTTGACGCGTACGTCAGTCGCATCCGTAAGTTGCGGTGGCGCATTGTCACTTGTCTCCTCAACCTGTTGCCCCTTTCGTTTCACGAGCTCGGTGTACCATCGCAAGAATTCTGTCACTCGGACTAGATCCCAATGTTTGCAGAACTGGAACACCTGCGAGCGCTGGGCGATATCGTCACTGGTGCGTCTGACACTGGATACAGAACTATCGTTCGGGAGCAACTGGTTCTCGAAGAGCACCCCGTTGTCACTGTGCACAGCGTCCTGCTCTAAATATCTCGAGAGCTCTGCGCCCATTTCATCCAGCAAAACCACCGTACGGTTAAAAGTGTATCCGAAGACTCACGCGGTTGGATGTGTAAGCCCGGCAGCAGGGATCATAAGCCTACCACCAATGAATACGGCAAGCTTGAAAACAGCGAGCACAGATCGACAGGGATCGGAATCCTGCTGATAGCCGACTCTTCGATTGACAGATCCTCGACGAACGGGCGTCGATGTTTATTCTGGTACATTCTTCTTCAGGACAAGTATCTGTGATTGGTTTGTGCGAAGGTTTAGTGACGTGACTAAACGATGCCAGTAATGCTTACGATCGTGTTGACTTTCGTTCATCGGCGATGGGGCCGCTTGAAGATAGAATTGATCGACAGACAGTCATCGATCCGAACAGCAATCCAATCGCACTTGTCGTAGAGATCGCCAGCAAGTTCCGAGCCTGCTGGCTTGTCAACGAGTTCAACCAAGTGCGAGTGTTTTCCATTTGGGAAGCCACGTCCGTTCTATTCGACAACCGGGCGAGCAATTGTAGACTCCATTTGGAGGATAGGTCGGTTGTCTATCTGGATACAGACAGTACCCACAAAATTTCTCCTCCTGAGAAATAGTAACCTTTGCTTTAATGTTTCTGATATATGCAATGTCTATACAAATACCTAGATAACTGGTCGGCTTGTCGCATGTACCTGTAGATTGTAAATCGTTGAAGGGGGAGAAATTTTGTGGGTAGTGTCTGTACAAGACAATGTCTACCACTTGGCCCAAGTCTTGGGGTAGCTCACATTTCCATCTGGAGACCGCATGTGCCGATGTGCCATTCGACAAGTGTCCACAATCACCGGCACGAATCCCCAGCATTGCGGCCGTATAGGTCGATCGGCGCTTGGGAACGCCTTGGATAGAAGGTCTGCTCGGTGCTTTCGTCGATGGGATGGTTACTTCGCGTTTTGAACGGTAAACCTCACTCGATCTCCACCTGCTCCTGAGCTCCATGTTCTCTATCCGCTCTCTGCTGCTCGCTGGTGTGGCCGCACTCGTCTCCTCTGCTGCCATCTCGGAGGCCACCGAGGCTGCTACGGGAAGTAAACTGCCCGTGTTCTTCTTCCACGGTGCTACGGGCAACACGACGAATGGTGCAGTGATCGAAGCCAACCTGACTGCTGAGGGCCGCACGTACACTGCTCTGAGCTTTTGCCAGAACGCTTGCTCTGTGAAGACGGCGCTGTCGGACCAGATACAAATGGCCATCAAGCAAATCCGTGGAATTGTCACCAAGGACGCGGCCACGTACGCCAACGGTTACCACTTCATCGCGCACTCTCAGGGTGGTTCTGTTGCTCGCGGTGTCATTGAAGAGATGGACGACCACAACGTGAACACGTTCATCAGTATGGCTGGTGACGGTAACGGCAACTTTTTTGGTCCGCAGGCGTCTAACGCGGTGCCGCTCCAGGTGCTTCTACAAGCGCTCGGTCCGTACGCGATCGACCCGACGGTATTCAACTTCTCCAAGTACGAAGCCGACTCGACTACTTGGAACGGCAAGTTCCAGCGTGATCTCGTTGAGTTGGTGACGACGAACAAGGACCTGCAGAGCAAGAGCTCCATTGCCAACAGTATCATTCCCCGCTGAATGATGCTGCACTGACCAACTGGAAGACCATTGATCCGTTCCTGCCGCAGGTGAACAACCTCGAGGACTGTGGAACGAACGCTATGTGCACTGCCAACCAGAAGCGTCGCAAGGTCAACTTCGTCAAGCTGAAAGCCGCTCACTTCTTCGCGTCGCCACAGGACGACCTTCAGGCTCCGTGGCAGACTTGTGTGCTCGGCAAGTACACGACTGTTGCCACGGTGGACGAGGTCGAGACCAAGTTCAATGACTTCACGATTGTTGCCATGAAGGACACTGCTGAGTACAAGAACGACCTGTACGGCCTGAAGACGCTTGACTCCGCTGGTGGCCTCTACCTTCACGAAGTCGCTAATGTGCCGCACGACTGCTGGTTGTTTGACTACACTTCTCTGGCCACGAACATCCCGTGCAAGCACGAACCTGTGTACAACACCGAGATCTACCCTCTTCTGATTTAAGCTTGCTTATGCTTACGAAGATCCATGCAGACGTCTACGACACTTTGTGCTCTAGCAAGAAAAAAATACTGTAGATGGAGATAAATACTCGAAAAGAGGTAATTGCAGTGCTTCACGCGTTAAACAGCTTCCGTTGCAGGGTGTGGCTCTTGAAACGACTCTGCGAATTCTAGCTTAATGAAATCACCAGTCTTGAATTCTGTCCGAAGCTTAGTTGCGAGATTTTGGTGTTATGTGGAGACGACAGCTATAACACCGACCACAGACCGGGCGACCAGAACACGTCTACAACATCCGCGCTATGTCATTCCCTCATCGGCGTTGATCCTTGCAATCTGATGGACATCTTTAAGTCTTCGGGCTGGCGATGAATCCGACAAACGTTTATCAAGTCGAGAGCCAGCGATGACTCATTTGATTGTGGTCAAAACCTGATCGCGGTTGTCATAGGGATCAGTAGTGTCCCGGGGCGGGGATGCTTAACGCGCTGGGGTTCGAGCGACCCGCGGGACGAAGTAACCTCTCGAGCTTCGGTGCTGAAGAACACCTCCGTAGACCGTACCAAGTAACTTAGAAGAACGCCTAGGCTGACACGTCCAGGCCCGCACGAAGTAGTCGTAGTAGTGTAAAGAAATATAGTCGATTAGGTCTGTTAGTTGCCTGTTCCTGTTCGCTTGTCAAAGTCTGACTTCCTGTGGGGCGGCGGGCGGCCGCTACAAACCTGTGGGCACGACCTCCCTTCCACGACCTCGAAGGAGCTGTCTTCTGCGCGCCACCCGTCCCCACAGACGTACACCCCGTCTTCCTCTCAGCTCGTTCCAGCTCGACGACGAGCCTTCCATACCTGCGGCGACGCAGCTCCTCTCGCATGACCCCGTCCTTGTCCTTGACACACCTTCCTTGGTCCGAGCCACGCCCTGCATCACGCTCGCATGCCACCCTCCTCTTAATCGTCGTGCCGAGCCGCTCCTCCGCGCAGTCATCCGCGGCGTTGCTCGACCCTTGAGCTTCCAGGAAGATGGCGCGAGGCTCACCGCCTCCTCACACTTGCCACTGTTCTGGGACTGGTGCCACTGTTGGCTGGCCCAACCCAGCAGCCAATGAATGAGCAGTCCCACTCACAGGGACACCTGGGCTCGTTCCCATACCGTAAAAATCTCACTGCATCAGACCGATTCCCACCAGAACCGGTAAAAGTCCAAAAACAAATTTGTGACATTATCTCTGATTAGTGACACAGCCACCAATCGCTACCACGTGCTCATCCACCACTCACCGTTTAGAGTCGGCCCTCACCAAGCCCCGACTCATCGCCAGACCCCGCAAGACGCGCAGCAGCAGCGCGAGCTGCCCGACGACAGCGACCCGACGCCCGCCCGCTCGAGTTGTCGCCCGCCCGCTGAGCCGGCTAAAGCCAAGAGCGACGGCGCGGTTCAAGACGATGCGGTACACGCCACGCTTTTTCCCGTGTGCGTACGTTGCCATCGCCCTGCTTGCTCTCCTGCTTGCTCTCTTGTTCTGATGCGTGGTGCTGCTGCTCGTGGCTGCTGTGCTTACCCCGTGGCGGTGCCTCCATCGGATGGAGAAGCAGCTTTGCTGCGGGCTGGTCCGAAACCGGTCATCGTCTTCAATTAATTATGGCGGTTTTGCTTTGTATGAAGGCGCTTTTATGCATTATTGTATATAGGCGTGTGTTGCACGGTATTGCTTATAGGCTATTGCGCCGGACGAAGGCGGATGAAAGTAGGCAGCGCAGCAGCAGGTGTCGGGTCAACAACGCTGCCAGCGTCGGCAAGCTCATGAAACTGGGCAATGTAGGCGTCGAGCTTTCCGGCTTTGTGGAGGTTCTGAAGGGCTTGAGCGCGGTGCCGGATGTAAGCGCTGATGAACCGTTCGCTTTCAAGAATCCGTGTGTGTTGTGCTGTGCCTGCTCCCCCAGGTTCAGCACCTCGCTTTAAACGCTGCAGACGCTTCGTCCAGCGCGAATCCTGAAGGTAAGAACAGCATCATGTACCCTACAGCATGCCTAAACTCGAACAGCGTCGTTTTTACAGCCCGCGACGCATACACGCGCAGCTCTGCTGTAAACCACTCGTACCAGACTGCCGACAGCGACTGAGAGCCCTTCTTTTAGGCCGTATGGTTAGTGGAGCCTGCTGAGGTGTAAATTGACGGGTGACTGGGCGGCGCTAGGTTGCACAGTGGAGCCCAAGGTATCCAAGTGCGTGCGCAGCAGCGCCTCCATTGCTAATTGTCCATCTTCTAGTCGTTTTTTTGCAGCGTAGAGCTTGGATTTGCTTCGACTGCTCCTTCAGAACGTCAAGAACCGCTGCAAGATCACCCTTGTCGTCGCAAGATGTGGGCTAATCAGGAGGGGGTCAAAGGCGAGTCGGATGGATGCACCCCAGGCCAGCAGTTCCCCTCTCCTAGCGCTCGCGACGACGAATGGCTTCGCGCATCCTGATAACAAGAGTCTTCGCCTCCGCTTAGCAGCAGCATGTCACCGTAGTGCATGATCAGTGTCGCCGCCAAGCACACCGCGACGTCTTCGTCCAAGTTGAGCGAACAGTCGGCGAAGGCCAAGAAGCTGGATAAGAGTAAATTCAGAAGCATCCGCGCGCGGTCATGGATCGGCTGTTCGAGAGCATGCAGTGAGGGCAGGTGGACATCACCCTTGGGGCTCCACCCGCTGAGAACCCGCGCCACTTTTGGTCCACCTGGGTCGTTCCGAGCATGTACCCAAAATGCTTCGTTCACTCGGTCGAGTTGCCACCCACCGCGCTCGATGATCCCGTTCTCCACCAAGCTGCCGTCGTTGGCGTGCATGGCAGCACCACGACGGAAGGAGTGCGAGGTAAGACCTGCCATAAGTTTTAACTGTTTGTACTGAGCTGTTTGATTGACTCTGACCGGCAGGCTATTCACGTATGCTTGCGCGCCAGGAACCGAGCGCTTGGAGGTTGATTGCGACGCACTTCGGGTAGGCTCGGGCCGTCATCTGCTTCGAGGAACCCCACAAGACTGAGCTCCTCTATGTCTCTGACGCTAACAGCGCTTCGTTTCTTGGCAAGAAACTGCGGGAAGAAACGCTTGCTGGGTGCCGGCTGCATCGGGAGCGATGTAGCCAAAATGAACAACGGGCACGTCAAGAAGGAAACTGGATCATTGGATAAGGAGACACCCTGTAATAAAGCTGCCTTGACACGTTTGAAGCGGAGAAAGAGTACCCCGCCTAGTTGGACATTAACAAGTAAGAGTCAAATATTTCGCGTACAGTGTTGTCATAATAATGCAGTATACTTGGAAGAATTGAAAGCTGTTGTTTCTCCAGTTGCTCTACGTCCGAGCCACGTCCGTATAAATACCACATCATCACTACCAGAGAGGCATCTAGATAGACAGTGATCGTAGAGTCTGAGTACCCAAACGATACTTTCCAGGTCCTGCTTGGAACATGGGGGCGATTTCTTTTCGAACCCGCCATCTTCGCGATTGTTGCAGTATTTTCCCAGCCCAGATAGAACCTTTTGCAGCTGAGGCTTTACTATAACCCCTTGTTGCGACTTGTCCAGCAGCCAATTCTTGACATTTCCAAAGCAAGAAAGACAGGTTTTCGTTGAGCGAGCCTTTCCGTCGACCTAGATAAAGAATACGCATACTTGTCTAGCATGATTCGAAGGACCTTACCTGTCTCGTCAGTAGCAATTAGCTCGTGAGCTTTGCTGATTGTTATATTCTCAGCTGTAAGAAATGCAGCAAAAGAATTTATCGCTGTCATTCGCGCCTTCTTACTGTTGGCAGGCGCCAACGACGCTATGGACATGGCTTCAACACTGCTTTCAAATGTGCAGTGGCCTCTACCGCCGCCAATGTCGGAAACTTTGGGATATTTTTAGAATATGCGTTAGTATGAAAGTTTGTATTATAATAACATATTCTCAAAATATTCCAACTAAATATGGTTAGAAAGGTTGGAATGCTGTAATTTTCAATTAGCTACAACGATTGGACAAAACTGCACGAATACAGCTTTTCATTGGCGGATGCATCAGTCAGACTTGTTCACAAGCAAATCTCGGTTGGAATATTGTGGATAATTATAACATACCGTGTAAGTTCGGACATCTGAGCCCAAGTTCGGACAGTTAGGACATCGGGTTAGGTCTGATCCGGAAGAGGTGTCGCGTTCGAGACGAGTGTGGGCACTCGCTACGCTCGCGCAAAAATAAAAATATGTAAGGCCTTGTGCTTTGCCCTCACGCTTTCGGCTCTGGCGGGGGCCCTCTGCCCCTGCCTTCGCCGTGATGCTGCGGGAACGTGTTCTTAGGGCATGGTTCGTTGGCGGGGTGGAATATGACATCGATGTGCCTTCAATTCTGAGAAATATCAACAGAATCAGATCCCATGACACCCTGCCGTTTTTCGGAAGCGAAAAACTTAAAACCTCGGGCCAAAGTTGTCCGTACTTTCACGCTATTCTACCATACCATAAACCTGCCGACGGCGGCCGACACCGGCCTACACGGCCCTGATTGGTGGAAATGCAAAATTATGATCGGACTGTCGTATTGGTTATAAAGTATTTCGATTGGCTTTGACATCAGAGCCAAATCGACCAAGTCACCCAAGCATCGCGCCGCCGGAGCGCACGCCGGAGCTCGCCGCCCCTGCCAAGCATCCCGTGCGCGCCAGACCCGCGCCAGCAACCCGCTCGCCACCCCGCTACCCCGCTCGCCACGACCAGCACACGCGGCCAGCGTGCTGCTGACGCGCAGCGAATGCCAGCTCCTGCGCCCCCCAAGCGAAGGCCGCCAAGCTCCTGCGGTCCCAGACCAGCGCCCCCCAGGTGCTCTCAGGGCGCAGACGAAGCAAGGACGTCGCTGGCCAGTCCCTGCACTTCCGCGCCGACAGCAGCGACGCGCCCATCGTGGAGGGGAGGTGTGCACCAGGATAGCGGCGAGCACAAGGAAAGGGGCGCGAGGAGGACGGTACGACGAGAGCGGCGTGACGAGGGCGGCGTGGGGTGAGCAGTGACGACGGCAGCGTGAAGAGGGCAGTAGCGTTGCTTGGGTGATGCTGGTGATGTTTGAAGTAGCACTAGAGGACACCTAGTGCGAGGAAGAAGTTGCTGTATCATATTAGAAATGCCATAGATGAATTGTTTCTTCTGCTGCTTCTTCGCGTCTTAAATACCGTAGTGCTTCGTCGTATTCAGCATGTTAACATGAATGCACGTCGGAGGAGTTGACCTCATGAAAGGGCGTTGCCCAGGAAACTCAGTTGAGTTGGTGATAGCAGCGGAGGCGACATTACAAAATGCAAAGTAGCAGCCTACAGCAGCAATACAAACTCCAAGTGATGTGTTGGCAGAGGCCTTGATATTCATATCATATCTGAATTACTTGCTTTCACTAAACGTGGCAAACATATTTCGGCCGTCCTGCCGACATTATACGTCGGCAAGTTGTCGGCAGCCTAAACACCTACCCCTATTAATGTTCATTGGCTGAAATGGGATTCGGCAGGCTCCTCATTCGCTAATAAGCAGAAGTCGATATTTGATTGGCCAACGGTCGCTATACAGTAGCTAAGTAAAAGTATTTGTGTGTCGACAAGGTCACGATATTCATCCATATCAGGCCCAGATCCCGATCCAAGACACTAGTACTGGATATGACCCACCACCGCATGGGAGACTCGGTGACCTCTTATGTATTCATAAAGTTAAAGCACTACCTCGGAATTTCCATCTTTAAGCCACAAGATCAAGGGTTCGATAGTTAGCGACAATGAGATCTAACCCAAAATCGATGTTTCCTTCCCCCACCCCACTAGTACTAGTACTGTACAGTACGTGTAGCAAGCAACTTCCTAGCTCGACAACCAGCTCAAGTGTGGAGCTTTTCGTTAGGAAGCCACGCCAGTTCTATGTAATGCCTGTAAGCACGATTGCGTGCTTTCGGAGGAATCGTCGATTGCCTACACCACCGCTGGGCAGCGGAGCACAACCCGGTGTATACCAAATGAGACGACGTCATACACAAGCATACTTAAGTACTTATCAGCCTAAGTACGAATCGGCTTTTAGGTACACTGTCATTGTAATTAGTCTATGTGCGAAAATAGTGTGTGTTCGTAAATAGTCTAAGCTAGACTATTTAGGTTCAAGCAAATTATCAACATTCAGAATCAGTCTGACCAGCTTAAGTTCAAATATAGTCTCATCATATTAGCCATTACACATGTTTTTCTCAAGCTTGGAGCATCTTCACCACTGCGGCTATGTAGGCGCCAAAACACATTTGGCAGCACCGGATAGCTGTTAGGGCCCCACCACTTGGGCCACCCAACTGCTAGAAATAGCAAAGCTCACTCGAAAGCCAAATTGGAAGCCAATATTTTTAAATTTGGCTTCAGCAATAGCCGTGACCAGAGCGCAGGTAAAAATGATTAACACAATCACTGACGGTCGGAGCTGCAATCTCGAGGTTCTCGTCGATTCCGTCACAAGATGAGGAATAAGTCAGTACCCTCAGTGCCGCAGTGATCTTCAGTAAGCTAGATATTCCTACCTTGCCTGCAGAGTTCTGCTTCTGAACAAAATACGAATCGTGACTCAGTACTCCTATCGATACCTTTGAAGAGAGACGCCGCGACATTCGAAAGCGTCTGCGAAATGTTGCATCGTCGAAAATTGGACTCGGTCCGAAGTACAAGTACTGCTGTAGAAGACGGATGTGACGCGCGTGCCAGTCGTGAGGTTTGATAGGCGCATGGTCCGGCAACGAGCCGCCAGGTCCCCGCTTTGCTTCTAGTGTAGGTGGGCGAGCTTGGTAAATAATTTCTACTAGAACTTCTTCATCTTCATCTTGAAATAGCATCTCCATCTGACGTAATGCTGATTCGCGATCCATCTCGCCTCAGAAGTTGCTAGAAAATAGTGTTGGTGGACGACCACCAGGCCTGCGGCTAAAACAAAAATAGCTTAGGCTGTTCTTTGTAGTTATCCCCACAATAGAATAGCCGCAGTGGTGAAATGCTCTTATGCGACAGAGGGCTGTCTCCTCTTTATCCCCCGACCAGAACGAGCGAAGCGAGTGTGTCTGTCCGTGGTATGTTTGTCCACTAAAAAGACCGTTAGAAGGTATTTTTAGCCCGAACAGCATGGTCGGGGTGGCGGCTTTGCACGGACAATCAGTGCCCACGGGCATACTGCCTACGCTACTGCATGCGTATTTTTGCGGGTTGGCGGTCGCGAAAATCATAAAACCTGCGCTATTGCATCGCACTTTAGCGGAGCGCGGTACCATGGCGCGATTTACCTGTCTTGCTGACTGGGTCGGGCACTGGGATCGCGAGCAAATCCGCACTTTCTATTGGACAAGAGCCAAACATTTCTGTAGGAGCACGAAACCATGTGATTGGCGGAAAACGGTCTAGACCGCCTGGCGGTACTTTCATATATTACAAACGGGACACGAAACCTCGCCTACTGACAGCGAGTCGGGTAAGGTAGCATTCACTTTTGAAAAGCAGAATAAACCGCTATTACGGCGCCCGCATTGGTCGAAATAAAGCGGCGGTGGTCAGGTGTGCGTGTGCAGCGCTTGGAGACATGGTTTACCGCCCCGAACTGCATTCTAGGCCCCGCCGCACTTCTGCCAGCCAGGTACTATGAAAATACGGACTATGACTATTTCACTATTAACTTAAGATCTACGGTGATTCAACGAGTATTTTGTGAGTTTTAGACTTACGACTATATGTCACTGAATCGGATCAGTGGCTGGCAGCTTGCGGCGCACCTGCCGAACGACGAGGCTACAGTGTACATTTGTATAGGTGTTACTATTGACATTGATTAGCGAATGTAGCAGACAACATGTGGTCACATTTCTATACAATATTTGGTACGTATTGCTAAACTGCGCTTTCTTCAGCCAGGAATTGTGTTCTGTGGCTTACTAGATTATGGTATCCTCTCACACGTTTAGCTACTGCGTACCCATTCTCATACTGAAAAGAAAAACACAGACTGATAGTAATTGGCACAACTATCGAGGTTTATCGTGAACTGCCAAAGACTGAGCCAACATATATGTTCATTTGTTTTGATAGCAGTACGTGTATTTGAGCACGGACGTACTGTGAAAACAACGTGCTGTCATATACAGCGGTACGTTTCGCGCTATCAACTTACTATGTCTACAAACGCTGTGTTAGCAAGCCACTCTCCAGTCCTTTGGTGACAGAATTAAGTGTCATCATGTTAGATCTCAGCAAAGCTTGCAATCACTAGAGTGCACAAACCACAAGTACAAGCAGAATTAATTCGCACTTGGGCTGAATTGTTGGAGCAAACAAACTACTTGGAGCCAAGGTCAAGGTTAGTTGAGGACATCACTGTGTTGGGATGTAAGCCTGTGCACTACAGCGCGAGTACGAGTAGCACTGGAACGAGTGAGCTGATAATTGGAGTGTGAGTTGTGCATATTACGATACCTGTTGTACGTGTAGGGAGAAGCAGTTCGTGGATTTTCGACACAACAACTGCGACGAACTCACTCAAGTGACTGATGCTGGCACTGGCACTGTAAAGCTGGACCAAAGTTGGTTGACTGTACGCTAAAAGGACTGGACATGGTGACTGTATCAAACTGGCCGAGCCGCAATATATTTACACATGGGAGGTATTTGGGGCGCGGATTGGCGTTGCGTGGCACTGGGCAGTCATCTACTTCGCTGCAAGAATCTTTGTGCAAGACGTTAATTACGCTCATCGATAAGGGTGGACTACAGAAACCGAATACTATAGCATTGCTGGGCGCGGAAACATTCGGACCGTGTAATCACACCTAAACGACAAAGTTCTGACAGAGCTGACAATGCGAGAAGCCAAAACGAAGACAATAACGATAGACACATAGGCTAGCGCAGTGATGTTAGCTAAAATACTGTTCCAGGGTAATCCATAACAGGCACCGTTGTATTTAAACTAAAATTCAAGTGATGACAGCGCCATGTCATTCATGCTGTTGATATTGCTTGGTGTTCCAGTTGGTAATATAGCATACAAAAAGTAACCACGAAAGCAGTTAGACATACACTGAAGCTATCTGTTTTCTGTTTAGTCGTGCGCAACGAATCCGTACTTGAGGACTCATGAAAACAGCTGAGTTGCCGGCAGTAGCCGATCCTATCGTACTACTGTCAACACTTTGATCGCGGCTGAAAACGGACGAATTTCCAAACATTATCTTGGAGTTCATCGAGTATCAGTACCCAGTGAATCTCGAGATTGACGCAGATGATATCAGCAAGACATGTGTGTTTTCCTGAAAGTGTGCAACAAGAAAATGAAGATGCAGAGACGGACGAGATCCAGGCCCCGTTTCGCCATACTTTCAACTAATCTTGAACAACGTGAGTAAGATAGCGGGCCAATTGTCTAAGACTACCACCACCGTGGCCTCAACGCCTTAGTCGATGCTGTCTTCTAGATATAGGTGAGGGGAATCTACCAGATGACAACTTCGCGGGGAGGGCCATTTTAGCTCAGACCAACGCGAATATCCGTCAAATCAACGAGTTAGTAGCAGATTGAATCTCTGGGGAAACAGGGAAGTTCACATCTGTGGTTGCAATGGAAGGCTCAGACAGCATACTCTTTAAGCCGGAATTTCTGCACTCTCTTAACTTCTCTGGAATCCAACCCCATCAAATTGTGCTCAAGATTGGCAGTCCTATCATTATGGTACGCAACCTGAACAGTAGGGCGGGGTTGACGAACGTGACGCGCCTGCGAGTGCTTTCGCTACGAAGAGGTGCGTCGATGCTGTCATTATGACGCTAGTCCTGGTATAATAGTGCAACGCTAGTTGTATTAATTCGGGTCTGCCATTATGTGGTATCCCAAATAAATAGGTATCGGTTCAATACTTTACCAATTTTACGCGTTCATAAATCTGCAGACCTTGATCAATTGGACAGATTTTACTATATGGTGGAGGTTAACTCAACAGCGATTGGCTTCGTTTGGATAAGTAGGTGTTTCTGAAGGGGAAGAATATGTGCATCAAGATTACAAGACTGGCCTACTTCGCACAAATCAGTAGGTATCGGCTCAATACTTTAACCAAGTTTTTATGTTCATAAGTGTGCAGACTTTTTATCAATTGATAACCAAGATTGCCTACAACAAGACCGACCTGCTACGCGCAACGGTGGGCGCCACGATAACCGTCTTGGAACAACGCACCATCAACTGCAGATGAAGCTGGTACCGCCGCGACAAATGTTTCACCACCACGCGAGTATTCGGGAGGGGATGTCCAGCGTGGCGAATAATTATCGGCACCGAGCTCAGGAACACACTTGAGACGGTCTTGGATGGCCAAGCCCAAGAATGGTGGCACGTATGTCAGATCTTGCCCGCGAAGCCAATGCAATCCTTGGACCAGGGCAGCCAAACCCGTTTGCGAAAGGTTACCAGAATCATTGTCTCCAGGAACCATTCCCTCCTCACGATCCCGGAGAGCCTTCGCGTCGGGGAGAGCAGCATCTTCAGCGCTGATGCCGTGCTGTCCAGTGCCGCTACTGTCGACCTCCGCAGCGTCGTCGAAGTGCCCGCGGTGTGGAACACTAACGACGGCACTTGTTCCTGGGGCGTTCTCACCAGGACCCTGGGGCTCAGTAGAGGTTGCGCCTGGCGCGGGAACCCGGGCCTCGATAGGAAGATCAGGTGCTTGGTCGGCCATTGGCGTCGCAAAGGTGCTTGTGGTCCTGGAACTGGTTGCAATCTGGGAAATCAAGATGTGAGTGCGTGGAGAGTGCGAAGATTTCCTGGTTCCCTAAGTGTACCAGTTGATGTTCCGAGGGGTAGTCTGCTGGGACCCGTCGAGAGAGACGGAACGCAAGAATGGTGCGAGCGCCGGAAGATGCCCAGGAACATCTGTGTCCCGTTTGGAGTCAGTCTTAGCCACTGCAGGCTGGGCAGGCTCCGCACGTCTGGACATGATGCTTCAGCTCGGTTGAAAGGAAACTCCTCTCTGAGATGCATTGTGACCAGAGGGGCGGTTGACACTATGATTTGAGTTTTCTATGGGAACCCCCTGGCCAGGATCTCTCGGCTACTATTGGCTCACCATAAGATATTGTGGGAGGAGCCCAAGGCGAAAGGCCATCTGGGAGCAATGTCCCAGATTGAAGCTGCGCGAAGATGCAACACAAATATCACCCAAAGTGTTCCAAGGCCAAGCGTTCCAAGTACACAATGTTCCAAGCGCAAGTGTTTGAAGTGGCGGATGACTAGGAACAAGTTCTCAGAAACAAGTCACCAGGAACAATTCTACCAGGATAGAGGGTCGCCCGATATATTTTCAAGGATTGCCTGAAAGGCCATGGAATTTAAGGTTGTGCGAGATCGCTGAATGCGTGTGTCCTGGGCACCCATACTGAAATTAATCAAAGTCAAAGGAAGTGAACGATATCCAAGGAAACGCAAGGTAGCTGAGCCTCCGCGTCAGATCCCATACTGAAACCAAGTCAAAGTAAGCGAAGTGTTTTTGTACCCACCAACAGATAACAAAGTTAATATTCAATCAGATTCTGTTTTTCCTTAAGCACGCAAGTGGCCTGGACAAGTGTACCTGACGAAAAGAAATCGCCGGACACCCAGGCTAATTGCTAGCAAAATCACGGCACACCGGCTAAGGACTAGCCGTCGTTGGGGCTTCGCTCTCTCAAGTCCAATTAAGTGGGGACCAGGAGCGGTGCTTCTGGAGTGAGCCGCTTATTCCATATTCTAGTTGGCTGATTTGTTTACGCTGGTGTGCCATTTCATGTTACAGATTTTTGGCGACTATTTGTAGTCGTTGCCTGAGGTCTTTGTGATCGATTGACTGCTGTGTGACGGGATTGTATGTGGTTTGTGACTCGAAAAAGTCCCCCTGCTTCAAAGGGGTGGTGCGCGTATTAAAACGTCTGAGCGCCTAGGGACAATTTGCCAAGTGCCCTAGGATCAAACGCTCAGTTGCACTTGGACTATCTACCCGTGTCTCTGGGCTTTGATTAAACAATAAGAGACTTGTACATCGTTTTAGTTCATCTTATATTGTGGTTGGTGGTAATCTCACCTCGTTCATACAACCAACCCAGGAAAGGGAGTATCAGCACTAACCTCACTCGTATATTTCTCACTGAACAGACCAGGAACAGGTGGGTGGAAGCCGCAAAGGTAAACGTACCTAAAGGGTATTGACACAAGGAGCACACGCCACCCTGGAACAACTGTTCCAGGGGCTCACTCGGACGGTCAGAAGTACCCCTGGATCTGTTGTTCCAGGGGTACTTCTAACCGTCCGAGTTCCACGTCTCGTACGTGGAGTACTTCAACCTCTACCGAAAGGCACCTGCACTATACACCTAGGGCGATCAAGGTTTTACGGCCTCACCTCACACTCCTATTTGGACATATGCGCTTTTATGGACAGGATTGAAACAGTCTTCAATTTCATTGGTACGGTTTGGATTGCGAGGAGTGGTGTAGGGTACCTTGACAGCGTATATAAGTTAAATCAGATACCTAACCCGGCATACAATTTCGTTAACGACTACTGTCCTAGAGAAGGGGAAAAGCAGCTGATCTTCGGACCACAGCGCCGTGTGCGCTGATAGTGTAGAAGACAC
The DNA here is from genome assembly GCA_011947335.1 of Phytophthora constricta. Classification (NCBI taxonomy): domain Eukaryota; phylum Oomycota; class Peronosporomycetes; order Peronosporales; family Peronosporaceae; genus Phytophthora; species Phytophthora constricta. The sequence goes on from JAAVTI010000962.1 coordinate 137,554, forward strand.
CCTCAACGTAAGTAATATCAGTTAATTTATGCAAACGCTTTATCTACGATGAAACGTCATGGGCAGCTGTAGCAGAATCAAGGCTTGCTTGACATTCGCATATCATAGACGAGTGATTGCACGATCGTTCTAGTTCATACTGTGAACTAAAAGATGGACATCATGCATGTCAAAGCCTCTACGTCGATGAGAACGTAGATAACATCGTGTTCGCCACCTCGCCTCTTGCAACGGCTCTGTTTTTGTCATGACCGTGGTAAGGCTTTTAACATAGCGTTTGCATACATAGACGATGACTTGTCTAGCAATACGTTGATGCATGGGTATTGCAAGACCCTTCCCATCGACCAAAGGACTATCCACTATGGCTACGTATCAAGTTACGCGCACTCACTCCTATTTGGACGTCTGCTATTATATGGACAGGATTGAAACTGAAACGGGGTTACACGACGGTTGCTACGCGTGTGGTACACACCACGGGCGACCTCTTGCGGATATCCATCCGACTGGCACCTGGTACCCATTGGCCTTACAGCCATCCATTTACCTTTCACTGGAGCTAACTATAGCTATAGTTAGACTCATACATTTACACCAGGTACGGGCTAGCCTCTTTAAGGGTTCAATACAGTTCTTATATTGCAAGTTAATTGTGTTGGCCTTTGTATAAGGGACACTGACTCTGTGAGTCCTAAGTTACGGGACTGTACTAGGTTATTGTATATAACCTGAGGCTGAACGCCTAGAACTGAGACTCGGGGGCCTACGTCTTCCTCTGTGCCGTGCACACCTAAGAGCCTCGCTGCACCTGATAGCACTTGTAGTCAATCCGACTCCTGATTCGTATACTGAATCCCTGTGAGAATGGAGCATCCGGCGTTCACGCACTTGTCCCCAAGCCAGCAGGACACGCTTAAAAAGCTAATGTCCCTGCTAGGCCCTGAGGGCATGGCGCACCTGGCGTCCCAAGTTTCGGACGCAGTTCACGCGCGCCTCGAGGCGTTCTCTACGTATGAGAATGCTCTTATGGAGCACATCCAGCAGCGAGTCAGAGCTGCTGCGCCTCAGGCAATGGCAAGACCCAAGCCGCTCGTATTGAGCGTTAATGCCTATTCCAGCAAAGAAGGTGAGAACCTTCAGCTGTGGACCCGAGAGGTCGAGATGGCTATGGGTTCCGCCATCCTCCAAGCCGAGCAGCAACGCGTTGCGTTCGCTGTCTCCAGCTCAGCGGGCCAGCCCGGGAGTAGGCACTCACGTGCGGAGCGTCCGTTGACGCTGCCTTCCCTACATGGGAAGAGCTGAAAGCCCAGCTAGCGCAGGTGTTCTCACCGCCTAATCAGGCCTATCGCGTACGCTCACGCTTCCTTGTAAGCCGCCAATGCAAGAAGGAACTGGTGGACTATGTCCAGGAGCAGCGTACGCTCATGGCGGGTATGGTCGACGAACCTCTACCGGAGGTGGTGTCCGTAACCATCTTCGTGGAAGGACTTCGGGCCGGCGTCGCCCGTACGGAAGTTTTCCGCACCAACCCGCACTCTTTTGAAGAGGCTGTTACTGTGGCATTATATGCCGAACACAACTTTAAGTTGTCACGGGTTGGAGCGAGCGCCAGCTTGGGCGGGCCGGGAGGTGCCGAGCCCATGGATCTCAGTTATGCTGAGGATGAAGAAGCAGAGCTTCGGGCTGTCGAACAGCAGCCAGGCATCTGCCGATGCTATGTGTGCGGGAGTACCCACCACCTAAGGCCAACTTGCCCCCTGCGCAGACAGCGCTCCGGTCGCTCGGGTCCCAACCCGGCTTCGGGTCATACCAATGGTTCGTCGCAGGGAAACGACAACTCCCAGTAGGCGCGGGGCGGCCTACTGCTGAAGAACTGAGTTCTGTTGTGCCTTGTGAAGGTGACGGACAACAGGGTTCAGCCCCGAAGAGAGCTGTGCTCTATAACACGGAACGGATATGCAAGCCGGACTTGCTGGTCGTCCTTGTGGACGTGAAGGGCTTTGAGAAGCCGTGGGTCGTCTTGATAGACTCAGGAGCGTCTGGCAATTACGCCAGGCACTCCACAGTAGACGGAAGTCAGGAGTATGCTGAGGCGCTGAGAGCGCGAGATGGTGACATAGTTACTGTCCGTCTAGCGACGCGAACCCGTGTCACGGTGCCGAAGGTCCCAATTGACCTTAGGCTGAAGTTCCTGAACTTCGATAGCGTGGAACGCTGTCTGGTCCTCGACCTGGATTCGAGATATGAACTCATCCAGGGCAAGGCGTGGCTGGAATGCCATGGGCCCTGTATTGATTGGAGTTCGAAGATCTTGGGCGCAACGCGCCTCTCTCCTAGTGGAGCATTGGCGAGTCATGAACCCACCTCTGCTAGGTAGCAGAAGCGCTTTTGCGCGAGCACTGGGCCGAAACGGCCATGGTGCTGGACATCGGTGTGTCTGAGTTGGTATACACCACGGCTGTCGGGGACAGGAATCCCAATGAGCGCTTTGCGCTGGTCGATGAAATGTCAACGTTCGGGCAGAGCCCGGTTGATTCTTGTGGAGCGGCACGTACTCCGTTAAGTGATGGTCGCCGACCCTGCGATCCATCGCTGAGTGTCGATGAAGACACTGAGCCTGTGAAGGCTGGTTGTGGGGCGGCACGTACTCCGCTGAGTGATGGTCGCCGACCGTGCAATCCATCGCTGAGTGTCGATGAAGACACTGAGCCTGTGAAGGCTGGTTGTGGGGCGGCACGTACTCCGCCGAGCGATTTGTCGCTGGTTGTCAAGTTTGACATGAAGTCTGTCAGCCAGACTAGACGTGGGGTGGCACGTTCTCCACCGCGCGGAGTGGCGCGTAATCCACTGAGTGGAGATGGCTCGTCGAGCACGTCTTCGCTGGAGGTGCCTCTGGCCCTCGAACCTTCCCAGGCTGATGGCGCTGCCACTGTCGCCATGACTCCCTCGTCCGGACGATCTCGGTCGGAGGAGGATGAGACGCAGAGCGTCTGCGACGTCGGTGACGTCGGACGAGGCGTCCAGCGTGTCGAGCAGCAACGCTCCACGCGACTGCGGTGAGCAGCTGTACACCCTCGTCGATGGAGTGACGGGTGATGTCACGGGTGATGTTAGCCTAGAGGCCATCCCAGCGACGAGGAGCTCTTAGAGCTGGACGAAATGTCGATTGCCAAGTTTGGAGAGGCCTTAAAGCCGGGCGAACTCGCCGAAGTGGTCATATTTCGACCTGAAGAGGAGCTCAACTCTTCTTCCCTTCTTGACGAAGCAGTCCCCGAGGACACCAAGATGGCGCTTAATGCGCGGAGCGGATCCTCGATCCTCAAAGATCTTTCTGATCCCTTTTATCATTTGGTAAAGGAGTACCAGGACGTGGTGTCAACAGACCCACCATCTGGCTTACCTCCGGATGAAGGTGTCCGTCATGAAATTGACCTGGTTCCTGGAACCAAATACTGCGTAACTCGGCAGTAGCCCTTGCCAAATGAAAAATGTGACGTCATTGACGCGTTCCGTGCAAAGCACGAGGCGGGATTAGTGCGCGAGAGCAAATCGCCCCACTCCACGCCGACGTTCTGTGTCAGAAAAACCAATGGCAAAAATGGCGCATTGTCCCCGCTTTTAATAAGCTCAATGTCGCCACCATCCCGGCACAGACGCCAATTCCTAGGAAGGACGTTCTTCAAAACAACATGGTTGGATGCACCATGTACAGTGCTCTCGACATCGTCGATTGTTATTACTTGCTCATGCGAGCCAGTCATATACCGCTGACAACGGTCAGCACCCCCGAGCGGTATGCTCGGGGAGTGGCTGGTCATGCCCCAAGGGCTTTCGAGCGCGCCAGAAACGTTCAATCGTCTGGTGACGCAACTCTTTCGGCCCCATCGGGCGTACGCACAAACGAATTTTAACGATATATTCGTCCATAGTCGTGTGGTGCACGGTAAATCGGATGTGGAGAACCCCAACGAACACTTGCGAGCAGTGCTCGAGTGCATGCGCAAGTACAAGTTGAACGCCAATGCGGATAAATGCCTATTCGGTGACGAGAAAATTCTTTTCCTCGGCTGCTATCTTGGGAAGCACGCCTTAGGGCTGATCCAGCCAAGGTCAAGGCCATAGTGGACTGGCCGGTTCCAAATAACCAGAAGGACTTGCGTAAGTGGCTTGACTTGGCCAACTACTCGCACAAGTAGAGCGAGAATTACGCCGACGTGGCGCGGCCACTCTCTAATCTCCTTAAGAAGGTTATGGAGTGGCGTTGGCATGCCGAGCATCAAGCAGCTTTTGATAAAGTTAAAGAAAGCCTTCTGCAGGCACCAATCTTGGCCCTCCCGGACCCTGATCGTCCGTTTAGCGTCGTTTGTGACGTCTCCGATTTCGCCATGGGTAGTGCTTTACTGCAAGCGGACGCCGACGGGCATGAACGCGTGATTGCATTTGAATCTCGCCAGCTTAAGGCTGCGGAGAAGAACTACCCAGTTCATGACAAAGAGCTACTTGCGATGAAGTATGCTCTAGTCAAATTCAGGGTCCTCCTGTTCGGTTCCAAGCCATTTGTGATCTTCACCGATCATGCGTCCCTACGCACTGCGACACAGTCGCCGCACCTCTCTCAGAGGATGGCCCGTTGGCTCTTCTTCTTTGCGGAGTATAACTATGAGGTGAAGTACAAGCCGGGACGGCAAAATTTCCTGGCCGATGCGCTTTCGCGCCATCCGGACTACGAGCTTGCTCATATCACCATGGTGACCTCGTCGGTTCCCGACCTCATTCGAGCGGCGTATGCTCGTGATGACGCCTGCGTAGCCTTGCTACATGCTCTTGGGAGCCAGGAGTTTAAAGACTCGGACATCAAACTATCGGCGCGTTTGCGCGCGAGGCGGCATCGATATACTCTCGATGATGGCCTGGTGTATTACAGCACGGGCCTAGAGGATCGTCCTCGTGTCGCCGTCCCTCACAATGAGTATATCAAGTATCTCCTCATCTATGAGGCTCACGACACACCGCTTAGCGGCCATCTTGGTCGTGAAAAGACCTATGCTTCCATAAGCAAGGCCTATTGGTGGCCGAAGCTTTATAAGTGGGCCAGCACGTATGTGCGCACGTGCGTGACGTGTCAACGGGTTAAACCGTCGCCGCATGCGGCGGCGCCCCGCGAGCTTGCCTGTATCCTCTGGGTGTTGGAAATCCATGAGCATGGCCTTTTGTTTGGCCTGCCGAAAGACTCGGCAGGCAACACGGGCATCGTGGTCTTTGTTGACCGTTCGAGCAAGATGACCCACCTAGCTGCGGTGCCGGATTCCATCGATGGAGATGCAACAGCCGCGTTGTTCTTAGACCGTGTCTTTCGGCAGCATGGGCTGCCCACGTCTATTATCTAGGATCGAGATCCCCGCTTCACTGGGAAGTTTGGACGTCCGTCTTTAAGGTGCTCGGCACCAAGTTGGACATGTCCACGGCGGATCATCCGCAGACCGATGGTCAACCTGAGCGTGTCAACCACGTTCTGGAGGATATCGTCCGCAGCGCGTGCGCTGAAACGCCTAAGCGCTGGAGCGCCATGCTCCCACTCGTTAAGTTCGCATTGAACAATGCGGTGCACGCCTCGACAGGCTTCACTCCGTTCGATGTGAACGGCCAATCTCACCCTCGCGTTTATTTAACGCCGCCACATAGTGGCCTTGGGCTTGGTGGGGGAGGGATCGGCGATAGCCTTGCTGATGTCAGCCCTCGTGCTATCCGCACACAACGCGACGACTTCTTGACGACACGTCTTAATGTCTTACGACATGTGCGTGACGCAATGGCTGATAGCCAATACGTGCAAAATGTATATGCAGATGGAAAGGGCGAGGGAATACGGGAGCCCGCGTATTTCTATCTTACATACAAACTTTAGGTCTACGCTTCCTCACTACGCGCATACTGTGTATGCTAAGAAACAGAGCGTAACTTTCGCCCTGTTTCACCTGGTAGCACTTTGTAGTCCGTTCAATGCCTACAGAGAATAGCCAAATTGAATTTGGCTATGGAGACGGAAACGCTTCGTCAGGCGGTGCCCCGTCTGACGGAGCTCCGAACATCCACTCTCGTATTACGAGAGAGCATTGCCCCAGCGGAGTGATCGGCAGTGGGAGGCGTTACTACGACTCTCGCGAGTCGAAGGCAAATCCACTGTGGCAGCAATGCTTCGCTCATTGCCGCCAAGTGAACACCATATAGCCGTGGTCGACTACATGGAGAAGGAGCAACAGCAGAAAACGAGTTCTGCTGTTCCACGTTTTGAGTCACTGAAGGTATCAGTGACTCCGTTCTCCGGTGGCTCGAACGAACGCCTATTGCGCTGGCTCGTAGAGCTCGAGACAGCGATCGCTTCCCGACGGATCCGGGATCCGTTGCTACAAGTCGCTTACGCGATGTCGTCGCTAACAGGACGTGCTAGACACTGGGCGTATGGCAAACGCCTTACGATTGGTACGTGCTGGAGCACGTACGAAGAGTTCAAGGACGAGCTCAAACTCGCGTTTGAGCCTCCCGAGTCGGAGTTCAGGTCGAGGGCGGAGTTCCTCGACCTAGAAATACAGGCCCAAGGCCTGCTACTCGCGGTTCGTCGTATCGTGCCAACGGTGATCGTTGGCGCGGACGACAAAAACGGCGGGAGCCAGTAGGGGCGGGGCGCCCTACTGGTGTAGGCACACATGCCGATGCCGGACATGTGATGACTACAGCCCCTGCGGTAGCAAGCACCGCAGTGAAAGGAAGGATGGTCGAGCTGGGCTGATCATGCTGGAGGTTGCGGAGCATGGGAGATCTATGCACGCGCTGGTCGATTCAGGTGCGTCGAACTACTTTGTTCGACTGCAGAGTCTGAATGCGATGTGCCCCGAGGAGAAGGAGACTCCTCGGAGCGAGTTGGTGGTGCGCCTGGCGACAGGCGCAACCGTGAGGACACGAAAGCGAATGGTGTGTGTTCGCTTTGACTGTGAACGTCGAACCTTCACCGAAGACCTTATCGTGTTAAACTTAGGCGATAAGTTCGACATGATATTGGGTATGCCGTGGCTAAAACGCCACGCCCCAGTGATAGACTGGAAGGCCCAGTCGATAATCTCATTCGGCGCCGAGGACGTTAACGTCCTCGGATCAGCTGACAACGTAACAGTGAGCGATGGCCCTGTCAACGTTGCGCGCGCACCTCGCGGTGCGTGCGTTGGGAGCGAGGGCAACCTCGCTCATCCCAGCCAAGAGAACGTGGCGACCGCCAAGGCCGCCACGTACCAGAAGAAGAAAGACCTCCGGGAGGCTTCCTCGTCCGTGCCCGGGGCACGGGCGAAACCACAACTGAAGGGTGCACTCCGGGAGCGCACGCACGTCCAAACCGGTTTGGACCGAACCCATCACAGGCTAGGCCTGCAAAGGCAAGAACCAAGAAACTGTCTCGGGCCGGGCCCGAGGCGACTGTCAACAGAAGATTCCTTCTCAAGCCGGGCTTGAGGAGCCAAGATTCAAGGAGACCTCGACGGGCCGGGCCCGTCGAGACACAAGATATGGGTCGTTGTCAGATCGGGTCGGACAGGGGTCGCGGTACGAGGAGCCCGAAGAGCTCCTCACAAGCGAAAGGTACCGAGACCGGACAGGAAGGTCGCTCCTCCCTGTCCCAAGAACGCCGTGCACCGAAGCGTGCAGGTGACGAGCCTCCGTCGCCTGCGACGGTCGAGGCCGAGTACGAGAGTGAATGCGCCGACGCAAACACTTTCTGGGGTCCAATGTCAAGGGTTGACATTGGAGTTTCCTCCGAGAACTGCCTCGGAGTTGACAGCGCTGGAAGTGCAGAGCTGGAAAGGCTATGCACGGGATCTACGCGCCGGGTGCGTAGAACAAGTATGTATCCTCACCGCCCGTGAGGATGCCATGATCACAGAATATCTCGAGGACCTGCGGCAGGTTCTCGTGCGGCACCCTGATGCCTCATTGCTAAATCGAAAAAGGATCGATTTGCAAGCAGAGCTGGAACTCGCTCAAGTCGAGTCCCTATTACGGCGTTCTTCGGGAATACGCCAACGTATTCCCGGACAAGATCCTGCGGAGCTTCCGCAGGATAAAGGAATTCAGCACGAGTTTGATCTCGTGCCAGGCACGAAGTACTGTGTCACGCAACAGTGGCCACTGCAGCGCGAACAAGTCAAGGCCATCGACGAGTTCTTCGAAGCTCGTCTTCATGCGGGTCAAGTGCGGGAATCTAAATCCCCGCACAGTGCCCCCATGTTCTGTGTCAAGAAGGCACAGGGCGGATGGCGTATCTTTCATGCGTTTAACAAGATGAACGATGCGACGATACCGGCGCAGACGCCGATACCGAGAAAGGATGTCATCATCGATTCGATGAGCAAGAGCACCGTGTTCAGTGCTCTTGACCTAAGAGATGGTTTCTACCAAATCTTAATGCGTGAGAGTGATATTCCTCTCACAGCGGTAAGCACTCCAAGCGGCATGCTTTGGGAGTGGCTAGTTATGCCACAGGGGCTTAAGAATGGCCCTGCGACGTTTAAAAGATGCGTTACGCATCTATTACGGTCGGTGCGGGACTTCGCACTGACGTACTTCGACGACGTTTCCGTCCACAGCCGGGCTGTGGGCGAGAAGACAGACACCGAGATGCACCAGGAACATCTCCAACAACTGCTTGCGCTGATGCGCAAGCACAAGTTATATGGAAATCTAAAGAAGTGCATATTCGGTGCGTCCGAGATTCCAGTTCTCGGATGCTTGTCGGCAAGGACGGTGTCCGCCCTGATCCCGAAAAGATCAGGGTGATCAATGAGTGGCCTGCGCCCTCGAATGCAAAGGAACTGCGGCAGTTTCTTGGGTTGGCTACGTACTTGTGCAAGTACATACACGATTACGCTGGGCGTATTCGACCACTGTCGCGCCTCCTCAAGAAGGACGCAGAGTGGCGATGGTCTGCTGAATGCCAGCAGGCCTTCAATTCGGTCAAGCAGGGTCTGACCGAGGCGCCGATCTTGGCCGTCGCCGACCAGAATCGTCCGTTCCACTTGTTTGTGACGATTCCGACTTGATGACCAGATGCGCTCTGATGCAGTACGATCACGAAGGACGTGATCGTGTGATCTGCTATCAGTCTCGTCAGCTTAAGCAAGCTGAGCGCAGCTATCCAGTACATGACAAGGAACTCCTTGCCATGGAGTATGCGTTAGCCTAGTTCCGTGTCTATCTCCTTGAGATAGACCCTTCGTGATCTACACCGATCACGCCTCTTTACGGACGGCTGAAAAGTCACCACATCTATCTCAAAGAATGGCACGGTGGCTGTCATTCTTCGCTGAATACAACTTCCAGGTTGAGTACAAACCTGGAAGGTTGAATGGGTAGCCGACGCACTGTCGCGTCGGCCGGATTACAACTACAAGGAAGTTGACGTCAGTGTCATTGGCATTGAACGCAGCAGTGTGCCCACATCGTCGAGCAGCGACGATGTGCGCAAGGTGTACTCGCTTGACGCGGACGCCAAGCGATTTCTGATCTATGTGGAGGCACCTTCCGACAGCGCGCATCGCGCGCTACCTCCACATCTGAAATCCCGTGTGCACAGATATAGTGCAAACGACGGCTTTGCTGCTATACAGATCATATTCGAGTATCACGATGCCCCATCGGCTGGGCATCCGGGTCGAGAGAAGACGTACCTTCTTCTCTCGCGTGACTTCTGCTGGCCTCGCCAGTACAAGTGGATCCGCAAGTACGTCCGTGCTTGCGAGGGTGCAACGAGTAATGCCGACGCCATCTTCACAAGCACCGCTACAGTCTCTGCCGATACCGGCAGAGTGTTGAGAGTCCATCAGTATGGACTTCATATTCGGTTACCGCCCGACGCCAAGCGTCGGACTGGAGTGGTCGTCTTTGTCGACCGCTTCAGCAATATGGTTCATCTTGCTGTGGTGCCTGCCCAAGTCACGTCCAAACAGACGGCACGTCTGTTTGTGGAGCTTATCTTCCGCTCTCACGGTATGCCCCGTGAGATAGTGTCCGACCGTGATCCAAGGTTCAAGGCCGCATTCTGGAAGGAGGTCTTCGGTCTCCTTGGTACTCGGCTGTCGATGTCGACAGCCGACCACCCGCAGACGGATGGTCAGACCGAGCACGTAAATCGCGTGCTCGATGACATCCTCAAGATCTACGCCCACGCGTTCAATGAGTGGAGCGACTGTTTGCCGATGGCAGAGTTTGCCATCAACAACTCGGTGCATGCCTCTACGGGGCACACACCGATCTACGTGAATGCCATGCGGCATCCACGAGTACCTGCCATGCTTGGCGGGGTGACAGCTCCCTTGAGTGGGGAGGATCTGTGAGCGAGCGACGCCCACAGGAAAAGTTGAACGCCGTGACACGGAGTGCCACGCGTCCGAAGAGCGTATGCTTTGCGTCTGCACCGGGTGCAGACACTTTCGATAACACCGTGCCGGGCACGGAAGTTAAAGCAACGACCAAGTACCCTTCGCTCTGGGAGCGAAGGAAGAAGACCAAGCACCTGTCGCTCCGGGAGCGAAAGGACAAGCGAAGACTCGTCCCACGCTTGCTCCGGGAGCAGACGTGACCCAAGATGACGTGTTCGACTCGGAGTCGAACACCGGAAACCAAGCCGATACAATGACGACGCAGGGCGACGTCACTGCCTCGACCAAGTACGTGTCCATACCCCTGTGGACACTCAAGATGACGAGCGCATCGTGCAGGGCACGATATCGGACAAGGACACATTGGTCGACACGACCAATGTCGATGCGAAAGACTTCGTGCAGAATCGACAAGCCGTCTTGCGGGTTGTTCGTGTTGCTATTGCGTCTTCTGTCGACCGACAGAATCTGAACGCTGACAAGAAGTCACGCAACAATATTAGTGAGTTCAAAACGAAGTCATTAGTTTTACTGTCTATGCAAAGCTTGGCTGGACATGCAGTCTCGGACCACGCTTCATCGGCCCCTTTCGTGTCTTGCATAGCCAAGGCACAGCCTACACGCTGGACATACCAACCAGCATGAGACTACACCCGACGTTCTATGTCGGACGACTGATGGTGTATCATGAGCATGACACAACCGCACGCTCAGCCAATATGAGTACGAAGAAGAGTGACGAACGAGCTAGAACTCGTCGTCCTTGTTGTGCTCGCGCGCCGAGTGCGAGAAACGCTTGCGAACCATCTCAACGAGCTTCGCAAACTTTTTCTCGAGACAGCGCGTCACCCGCTGTCTCGCGAGAAGCGGACACTCGCGATTAGAGGTTCGAGATCAGCTGACTCTGCTCTGCGATCGTCTTCCAAGCCTCACGGCGGAAGGCTGCATAGTCAGCCACCAGTTGCTGGAAGGTCTGATCATCCGCAAGCGGCTGATCGAAGCGACGAGGTCTTCCCCTCCGCCGGCACCTTTGCGGGCTGCCGATAGTTCGATTTGCTGGATTGTCAAGCGAATTGTAGCTCACCAGGAGCCACGCACTAACCAAGGTCGGCGCCGTTTTCGAAGTCGTTGGAGAGGATACCCTCCCCAACACGACTCGTGTGAACCGCGGAATATCCTCGTGATCGTTATTTCGGAAATGGTGATGGCGTACGAAGACCGCCACCACCTCCGCTCGATAGTGTACCACCCCGCGCCCCCGGGGTCGGGAAAGCGCGTAACAGGATCAGGCGGGGGTGCTCTCTTCCCGGCATCCGGAAATACCGTAAAACGCGAATCTCGGATTTCACTGGGTACTCGTATCGTCGAGTACCTCTCGACTCATTCTCACGTAGTCTGTCCGCGTTGGGTGGACAGACTGGACACCGTTCTCCAAGGGGATGGCACAAGGTATACCAACGCTTGCACTGAGTTCATGCAAGCGGGTAGCCTTGCCGACGCTATTATGTCTATAATAGCGCTCACGCATGCTTTCGAGACGCTGTCGGAAATCAGCAGCGTCATTGTTCCAGTTCGATACGAACTGGTTCCAGTCCTGAGTCAGTGCGACTGTCTCAGAGGCCTTGCTCTTAGCGCTATGGCGCACGACCTTGTGGTGGCGAAGAGCAAGGTACAGCGACGCATAGTAGTTGCGTCGCTCATCGGCGCCGGCCGCGAGGCCGAGCGCTTTACGATATCATCATCCTTGATGGTGCCGACTTGGAAGAGAGCACAAGGTGTGCCCTGGCCGCCTTCGTCGGACCATCGGAGGCGATGAATGCTCTCCGATGAAAGCTTCCTCGACTCATCTCCCTGATACTGAGCCGCGCTGTGCCCAGCAGGCAAGGATGCCCGGGCGGAAGAAGAAACACCCGCGGATGGAGGTTCCGCGGGTCCACTGCTCTCACACCGTGCACGCTTAGCGTGCTCGGCCTCGCCTTCTTCTGGCGAGTCTTCACATTGACGACAAAAACCCGGCGACGGACTCTCGCGAAGAGGCTTGCTCACAGCAGGCTGACTCAATACCGGCTTACTAACAGCAGGCTTGGCCTTCACGGGCGAAGAGTTCTCCTCTTCGTCCGCCAAACAATCACTTCCGTAATCAACAATGAGATCAGGGTCCATCTCATCATCATTACGTCCAGGGGACGTGGTGTGCGCAGCCTTCGCAGACTGTGCGACAGTCGAATCACCCGCCCCAAAGAGACAGGTTGCCCTGGCGACAATAGCGTCGACTTGCTTAGCGCTCTCGCGCTTACGAGAGCGCTCTCTCGACTTGCAGTGCGTGATATTCACGCACTGACAATGTCTTGGCACCCGATGGGGAACCCCACAGGTTGCGGAGGTCTTGGGCTTTCGGGAGCCTTGGGGCTCCCGGGAGACTCGGGACTTGACGCGCTCATTGCGAAATGAGCGTGAGTGTCTTCTCTGTTAAACGAAGAAGACGGAAAGTGACCACAGAAGAGATCGTGGTCACCGTTACCTCCCGAATGCGATACTCGCACTTTGAGAGGGGGTGATGTAGCGGGGCTACACAGGATAGTGTACCCGGGTACACTAATACACGCAAACCCACTAGTGTGTGTGGACACATACACTAGCGACCAACATTACGAGCCGTCAATGCAACTATCATTGACGGGCGCTCAGGCGCACAGCTGTTGGTTGAAAGGGCCACATTTCAACCAATCATGTGCATGCATTTCATGCAAATGCGTAAGAGCCAACCATGCTCTCACCTTTGCAATTAGATATCATCTTAAGAGGGTTTAGCGTAAAGATAAGCTGAGTGCTGTCATTCAATTTAGTTTTCTATTTTGATCTAAAGTCCTAAGTGTTTGCTTTTAGAAATACGCGAGTCCGCGTATGTCTATCTTACATACAAACTTTAGGTCTACGCTTCCTTACTACGCGCATACTGTGTATGCTAAGAAACAGAGCGTAACTCTCGCCCTGTTTTCGAATTTGGGCAAATTTGAGGTCGGAGACCGGGTTTTATTGGATGCCAAGAACCTACCTACACATGCAGTGTCAGTTGTCTTCAAGACGAAGTTGCGTCCGCGCTTCATTACACCATTCAAGGTCGTGGCCAAAAAGGCCTTGCGCACACGCTCAATCTTCCAAAGATGCGAACACACCTCGAGTTTTACCTGGGCTTGCTTAAGCCGTTTCAGGATTCGGCGCGCGTGGGCACGGAGGCGTTGGCGCCGACGACTGCGTCTGGGACGGCGCTGCGCCAAAAGGCGGGTTGCCCCAGCACTGCAACCGCAGCAGCAAATTTAGCTGACCCCGCAGCTCAGCGAGCGCCAGCTCCAGAGCCCCCATGCGATTGGATCGACCACGGAGATCGAACCAGTCCACTCGCTGATGAAGAGCATGAAGGTCTTGATCATAGCAATCGAGGGACCCCACATATGTCGCTGAGCGTCCTGAAGGGCCCGATGGCCGCGCTCGACACCATACACGCCCGATCGTGGCGCGTAGCGCGGGTCCGCAGAATGGGACCCACCCGGCACATGGTCGTCCTCCTCCGGCGCTGATCGATGAGCATGGCGAGCTCCACTATCACGTGGAGCGCCTCCTTGCGCGACGTCGTCGTCGGGGGCTAACCCAATATCTGGTGAAGTGGCGGGGTTACCCGCACTCACAAAACTCCTGGGCGTACGAGGTACCCCTTCAGCAAGATTGACCCTGCTTCGATCCGGCGGATCCGAGGCACCCGAAGGGCAGTAGCGTGGGCGGCGGCGAGGTCAGAAGCCGACCTCAGGCTCTGACCATTGGCAGTTACAGCCGAACATGCGCCCGCGCCGGGTGCTGAACCAGCAGGAGCGATGGAAGAGGCGCGCGGCACAGGCCGATACGCTGTGGACAGTTGGCGCGTTGCGCGGAGTTCGTTTAGTCGAAGTGAAGTCGACGTTCAAGACGAACATCTTCCTCACGGAAGCTCTTCAGAAGATTGTCGGTGGAATTGAGTTTACGAGCCCCCTCCGCCCAGCACAAGAAGTGCGACTCGTACTCGAGCACGGTTTCCCAGGGAGGAGAACCACGGGATACGTCCACATATGTGGGACAGACCCGCCACCAGCCTGGCACGCAGGCGCTCACGATACTCGCGATGGTTTGTCTCCTGGGGAGTCAGAAATTGCTCACGTCGCCTCTCGCTGAGCGAGCTGCTGTGCTGTGGCGGCCGGAGGCCCAATGACATAGCCACCCAGCAACTGGGAAGCCGCTTGACAAGCGACCTCCGCGGCATCCTCCGCGGCATCGCGAGGTTCAAAACCGTAGTCGCGCCGTGTCGAGGACACGAGTGGCCGAGCCACCGGACGCAGTGTTCGAGGCGCTCGATCCTCAGCAGCCAGGCGCCGGCCCTGGGCCTCATCCAAGTCATTGGTGATGACGCTGGAGTCCCTGCGGACGTCCTCATCACGAGGAGGCAGGGGAGGCGCATCGCGCAGGATTTGCCATCCACCATAGGCCGCCGATCGTTCAGGGAACGGGTTCGGCGTGTGCAACGTGCGCTCGGGGTCCAGGTTCGCGATGCATGGGGCATGTGTCCCTCCGAGGGTGGCGTGTGGTCGCCGTCTTGGTGGTCGTCATCCTCGTAGTCGAGTTCATCATCCTCCGCCTCAGAGGCGCTGTCGAGGTCCTCGAAGAGGCTTCGTGTGTAGTGCCCTCACTCGCAAGAAAGCGGCTAATCGCTGACACCCCGTGTCGACGAGCGAGCTGGACGAAATACTCAGAGACCGAGAGAAGGATCAGAGGACGACGGTTCTGGCGCTGTAGCGCGATGGCGTCTGTGGGATGCACAGCGCGGAATTGGAAATGGACTCGAGCGAGTCGAAGTTCCAACGGAACGATGTGGCGTGACCAGTTCAGGTCAACCTCTCGGAGGTGAAGCTTTGCCGTTGATCCTCCGTATCCACGGTTTGGTGGGGAGGGTGTAACGGGGTTACATGAAGGTTGCTACGCGTGTGGTACACACCACGGGCAAACTCTAGCGGGTATTCATCCGAGTGGGACTTGGTACCCATTGGCCTTACAGCCATCCATTTACCTTTCACTGGAGCTAACTATAGCTATAGTTAGAATGATACATTTACACCAGGTACGGGCTAGCCGCTTTAAGGATTCAACACAGTCCTTATTTTGCAAGTTAATTGTGTTGGCCTTTGCGGCGCAGGCCGATACGCTGTGGACAGTTGGCGCGCAGATCTTCGGATAAGAGCGCCGTGGGCGCTGATGGTGTAGAAGGCACCCCCCTCAACGCAAGTAATACCAGTGGGTGTATGCAAACACTTTATCTACGATGAGACGTCGTGTACAGCTGTAGCAGAATCAAGGCTTGCTTGGCATTCGCATATCATCGACGAGTGATTGCACGATCGTTCTAGTTCATTCTGTGAACTAAACGATGGACATCATGCGCGTCAAAACCTCGACGTCGACGAGAACGTCGATAACATCGTGTTCGCCACCTCATCTCTTGCGACGGCTCGGTTTTTGTCATGAGCGTGGTAAGGCTTTTAACATAGCATTTGCATACATAGCCGATGACATGTCTAGAAATACGTTGATGCATGGGTATTGCAAGACCCTTCCCATCGACCAAAGGACTATCCACTACGCCTACGTATCAAGGTACGTGCACGCACTCCTATTTGGACATATGCTCTTATATGGACATGATTAAAACAGTCATCAATTACGTTGGTACGGTTTGGATAGCGAGGAGTAGCATAAGGTAGCTTGACAGCGTATGTAGATATCTAACGCGGCATACAATTTCGCGAACGACTACTGACCTAGAGAAGCCGAAAAGCAGCAGATCTTCCGAAAAGAGCGCCGTGGGCGCTGATGGTGTAGAAGGCACCCTCCTCAACGCAAGTAATACCAGTGGGTGTATGCAAACACTATATCTACGATAAGACGTCGTGTACAGCTGTAGCAGAATCAAGGCTTGCTTGGCATTCGCATATCACGGACGAGTGATTGCACGATCTTTCTAGTTCATTCTGTGAACTAAACGATGGAAATCATGCGCGTCAAAACCTCGACGTCGACGAGAACGTCGATAACATCGTGTTCGCCACCTCATCTCTTGCGACGGCTCGGTTTTTGTCATGAGCGTGCTAAGGCTTTTAACATAGCGTTTGCATACATAGCCGATGACATGTCTAGAAATACGTTGATGCATGGGTATTGCAAGACCCTTCCCATCGACCAAAGGACTATCCACTACGCCTACGTATCAAGGTACGTGCACGCACTCCTATTTGGACATATGCTCTTATATGGACATGATTAAAACAGTCATCAATTACGTTGGTACGGTTTGGATAGCGAGGAGTAGCATAAGGTAGCTTGACAGCGTATGTAGATATCTAACGCGGCATACAATTTCGCGAACGACTACTGACCTAGAGAAGCGGGAAAGCAGCAGATCTTCGGAAAGAGCGCCATGGGCGCTGATGGTGTAGAAGGCACCCTCCTCAACGCAAGTAATACCAGTGGGTGTATGCAAATACTATATCTACGATGAGACGTCGTGTACAGCTGTAGCAGAATCAAGGCTTGCTTGGCATTCGCATATCATCGACGAGTGATTGCACGATCGTTCTAGTTCATTCTGTGAACTAAATGATGGACATCGTGCACGGCAAAACTTCGACGTCGACGAGAACGTCGATAACATCGTGTTCGCCACCTCATCTCTGCGACGGCTCGGTTTTGTCATGAGCGTGCTAAGGCTTTTAACATAGCGATTGCATACATAGCCGATGACATGTCTAGAAATACGTTGATGCATGGGTATTGCAAGACCCTTCCCATCGACCAAAGGACTATCCACTACGCCTACGTATCAAGGTACGTGCACGCACTCCTATTTGGACATATGCTCTTATATGGACATGATTAAAACAGTCATCAATTACGTTGGTACGGTTTGGATAGCGAGGAGTAGCATAAGGTAGCTTGACAGCGTATGTAGATATCTAACGCGGCATACAATTTCGCGAACGACTACTGACCTAGAGAAGCCGGAAAGCAGCAGATCTTCGGAAAAGAGCGCCATGGGCGCTGATGATGTAGAAGGCACCCTCCTCAACGCAAGTAATACCAGTGGGTGTATGCAAACACTATATCTACGATAAGACGTCGTGTACAGCTGTAGCAGAATCAAGGCTTGCTTGGCATTCGCATATCATGGACGAGTGATTGCACGATCGTTCTAGTTCATTCTGTGAACTAAACGATGGAAATCATGCGCGTCAAAACCTCGACGTCGACGAGAACGTCGATAACATCGTGTTCGCCACCTCATCTCTTGCGACGGCTCGGTTTTTGTCATGAGCGTGCTAAGGCTTTTAACATAGCGATTGCATACATAGCCGATGACATGTCTAGAAATACGTTGATGCATGGGTATTGCAAGACCCTTCCCATCGACCAAAGGACTATCCACTACGCCTACGTATCAAGGTACGTGCACGCACTCCTATTTGGACATATGCTCTTATATGGACATGATTAAAACAGTCATCAATTACGTTGGTACGGTTTGGATAGCGAGGAGTAGCATAAGGTAGCTTGACAGCGTATGTAGATATCTAACGCGGCATACAATTTCGCGAACGACTACTGACCTAGAGAAGTGGGAAAGCAGCAGATCTTCGGAAAAGAGCGCCATGGGCGCTGATGATGTAGAAGGCACCCTCCTCAACGCAAGTAATACCAGTGGGTGTATGCAAACACTATATCTACGATAAGACGTCGTGTACAGCTGTAGCAGAATCAAGGCTTGCTTGGCATTCGCATATCATGGACGAGTGATTGCACGATCGTTCTAGTTCATTCTGTGAACTAAACGATGGAAATCGCGTCAAAACCTCGACGTCGACGAGAACGTCGATAACATCGTGTTCGCCACCTCATCTCTTGCGACGGCTCGGTTTTGTCATGAGCGTGGTAAGGCTTTTAACATAGCGTTTGCATACATAGCCGATGACATGTCTAGAAATACGTTGATGCATGGGTATTGCAAGACCCTTCCCATCGACCAAAGGACTATCCACTACGCCTACGTATCAAGGTACGTGCACGCACTCCTATTTGGACATATGCTCTTATATGGACATGATTAAAACAGTCATCAATTACGTTGGTACGGTTTGGATAGCGAGGAGTAGCATAAGGTAGCTTGACAGCGTATGTAGATATCTAACGCGGCATACAATTTCGCGAACGACTACTGACCTAGAGAAGTGGGAAAGCAGCAGATCTTCGGAAAAGAGCGCCATGGGCGCTGATGGTGTAGAAGGCACCCTCCTCAACGCAAGTAATACCAGTGGGTGTATGCAAACACTATATCTACGATGAGACGTCGTGTACAGCTGTAGCAGAATCAAGGCTTGCTTGGCATTCGCATATCATCGACGAGTGATTGCACGATCGTTCTAGTTCATTCTGTGAACTAAATGATGGACATCATGCACGTCAAAGCCTCGACGTCGACGAGAACGTCGATAACATCGTGTTCGCCACCTCATCTCTTGCGACGGCTCGGTTTTTGTCATGAGCGTGGTAAGGCTTTTAACATAGCGTTTGCATACATAGCCGATGACATGTCTAGAAATACGTTGATGCATGGGTATTGCAAGACCCTTCCCATCGACCAAAGGACTATCCACTACGCCTACGTATCAAGGTACGTGCACGCACTCCTATTTGGACATATGCTCTTATATGGACATGATTAAAACAGTCATCAATTACGTTGGTACGGTTTGGATAGCGAGGAGTAGCATAAGGTAGCTTGACAGCGTATGTAGATATCTAACGCGGCATACAATTTCGCGAACGACTACTGACCTAGAGAAGTGGGAAAGCAGCAGATCTTCGGAAAAGAGCGCCATGGGCGCTGATGGTGTAGAAGGCACCCTCCTCAACGCAAGTAATACCAGTGGGTGTATGCAAACACTATATCTACGAAGAGACGTCGTGGACAGCTGTAGCAGAATCAAGGCTTGCTTGGCATTCGCATATCATCGACGAGTGATTGCACGATCGTTCTAGTTCATTCTGTGAACTAAATGATGGACATCATGCACGTCAAAACCTCGACGTCGACGAGAACGTCGATAACATCGTGTTCGCCACCTCATCTCTTGCGACGGCTCGGTTTTGTCATGAGCGTGGTAAGGCTTTTAACATAGCGTTTGCATACATAGCCGATGACATGTCTAGAAATACGTTGATGCATGGGTATTGCAAGACCCTTCCCATCGACCAAAGGACTATCCACTACGCCTACGTATCAAGGTACGTGCACGCACTCCTATTTGGACATATGCTCTTATATGGACATGATTAAAACAGTCATCAATTACGTTGGTACGGTTTGGATAGCGAGGAGTAGCATAAGGTAGCTTGACAGCGTATGTAGATATCTAACGCGGCATACAATTTCGCGAACGACTACTGACCTAGAGAAGCGGGAAAGCAGCAGATCTTCGGAAAAGAGCGCCATGGGCGCTGATGGTGTAGAAGGCACCCTCCTCAACGCAAGTAATACCAGTGGGTGTATGCAAATACTATATCTACGATGAGACGTCGTGTACAGCTGTAGCAGAATCAAGGCTTGCTTGGCATTCGCATATCATCGACGAGTGATTGCACGATCGTTCTAGTTCATTCTGTGAACTAAACGATGGACATCATGCGCGTCAAAACCTCGACGTCGACGAGAACGTCGATAACATCGTGTTCGCCACCTCATCTCTTGCGACGGCTCGGTTTTTGTCATGAGCGTGGTAAGGCTTTTAACATAGCGTTTGCAAACATAGCCGATGACATGTCTAGAAATACGTTGATGCATGGGTATTGCAAGACCCTTCCCATCGACCAAAGGACTATCCACTACGCCTACGTATCAAGGTACGTGCACGCACTCCTATTTGGACATATGCTCTTATATGGACATGATTAAAACAGTCATCAATTACGTTGGTACGGTTTGGATAGCGAGGAGTAGCATAAGGTAGCTTGACAGCGTATGTAGATATCTAACGCGGCATACAATTTCGCGAACGACTACTGACCTAGAGAAGCGGGAAAGCAGCAGATCTTCGGAAAAGAGCGCCATGGGCGCTGATGGTGTAGAAGGCACCCTCCTCAACGCAAGTAATACCAGTGGGTGTATGCAAACACTATATCTACGATGAGACGTCGTGTACAGCTGTAGCAGAATCAAGGCTTGCTTGGCATTCGCATATCATCGACGAGTGATTGCACGATCGTTCTAGTTCATTCTGTGAACTAAACGATGGACATCATGCGCGTCAAAACCTCGACGTCGACGAGAACGTCGATAACATCGTGTTCGCCACCTCATCTCTTGCGACGGCTCGGTTTTGTCATGAGCGTGGTAAGGCTTTTAACATAGCGTTTGCATACATAGCCGATGACATGTCTAGAAATACGTTGATGCATGGGTATTGCAAGACCCTTCCCATCGACCAAAGGACTATCCACTACGCCTACGTATCAAGGTACGTGCACGCACTCCTATTTGGACATATGCTCTTATATGGACATGATTAAAACAGTCATCAATTACGTTGGTACGGTTTGGATAGCGAGGAGTAGCATAAGGTAGCTTGACAGCGTATGTAGATATCTAACGCGGCATACAATTTCGCGAACGACTACTGACCTAGAGAAGCGGAAAAGCAGCAGATCTTCGGAAAAGAGCGCCATGGGCGCTGATGGTGTAGAAGGCACCCTCCTCAACGCAAGTAATACCAGTGGGTGTATGCAAACACTATATCTACGATGAGACGTCGTGTACAGCTGTAGCAGAATCAAGGCTTGCTTGGCATTCGCATATCATCGACGAGTGATTGCACGATCGTTCTAGTTCATTCTGTGAACTAAACGATGGACATCATGCGCGTCAAAACCTCGACGTCGACGAGAACGTCGATAACATCGTGTTCGCCACCTCATCTCTTGCGACGGCTCGGTTTTGTCATGAGCGTGGTAAGGCTTTTAACATAGCGTTTGCAAACATAGCCGATGACATGTCTAGAAATACGTTGATGCATGGGTATTGCAAGACCCTTCCCATCGACCAAAGGACTATCCACTACGCCTACGTATCAAGGTACGTGCACGCACTCCTATTTGGACATATGCTCTTATATGGACATGATTAAAACAGTCATCAATTACGTTGGTACGGTTTGGATAGCGAGGAGTAGCATAAGGTAGCTTGACAGCGTATGTAGATATCTAACGCGGCATACAATTTCGCGAACGACTACTGACCTAGAGAAGCGGGAAAGCAGCAGATCTTCGGAAAAGAGCGCCATGGGCGCTGATGGTGTAGAAGGCACCCTCCTCAACGCAAGTAATACCAGTGGGTGTATGCAAACACTATATCTACGATGAGACGTCGTGTACAGCTGTAGCAGAATCAAGGCTTGCTTGGCATTCGCATATCATCGACGAGTGATTGCACGATCGTTCTAGTTCATTCTGTGAACTAAATGATGGAGATCGTGCACGTCAAAACCTCGACGTCGACGAGAACGTCGATAACATCGTGTTCGCCACCTCATCTCTTGCGACGGCTCGGTTTTTGTCATGAGCGTGGTAAGGCTTTTAACATAGCGTTTGCAAACATAGCCGATGACATGTCTAGAAATACGTTGATGCATGGGTATTGCAAGACCCTTCCCATCGACCAAAGGACTATCCACTACGCCTACGTATCAAGGTACGTGCACGCACTCCTATTTGGACATATGCTCTTATATGGACATGATTAAAACAGTCATCAATTACGTTGGTACGGTTTGGAGAGCGAGGAGTAGCATAAGGTAGCTTGACAGCGTATGTAGATATCTAACGCGGCATACAATTTCGCGAACGACTACTGACCTAGAGAAGCGGGAAAGCAGCAGATCTTCGGAAAAGAGCGCCATGGGCGCTGATGGTGTAGAAGGCACCCTCCTCAACGCAAGTAATACCAGTGGGTGTATGCAAACACTATATCTACGATGAGACGTCGTGTACAGCTGTAGCAGAATCAAGGCTTGCTTGGCATTCGCATATCATCGACGAGTGATTGCACGATCGTTCTAGTTCATTCTGTGAACTAAATGATGGAGATCGTGCACGTCAAAACCTCGACGTCGACGAGAACGTCGATAACATCGTGTTCGCCACCTCATCTCTTGCGACGGCTCGGTTTTTGTCATGAGCGTGGTAAGGCTTTTAACATAGCGTTTGCAAACATAGCCGATGACATGTCTAGAAATACGTTGATGCATGGGTATTGCAAGACCCTTCCCATCGACCAAAGGACTATCCACTACGCCTACGTATCAAGGTACGTGCACGCACTCCTATTTGGACATATGCTCTTATATGGACATGATTAAAACAGTCATCAATTACGTTGGTACGGTTTGGAGAGCGAGGAGTAGCATAAGGTAGCTTGACAGCGTATGTAGATATCTAACGCGGCATACAATTTCGCGAACGACTACTGACCTAGAGAAGCGGGAAAGCAGCAGATCTTCGGAAAAGAGCGCCATGGGCGCTGATGGTGTAGAAGGCACCCTCCTCAACGCAAGTAATACCAGTGGGTGTATGCAAACACTATATCTACGATGAGACGTCGTGTACAGCTGTAGCAGAATCAAGGCTTGCTTGGCATTCGCATATCATCGACGAGTGATTGCACGATCGTTCTAGTTCATTCTGTGAACTAAATGATGGAGATCGTGCACGTCAAAGCCTCGACGTCGACGAGAACGTCGATAACATCGTGTTCGCCACCTCATCTCTTGCGACGGCTCGGTTTTGTCATGAGCGTGGTAAGGCTTTTAACATAGCGTTTGCAAACATAGCCGATGGCATGTCTAGAAATACGTTGATGCATGGGTATTGCAAGACCCTTCCCATCGACCAAAGGACTATCCACTACGCCTACGTATCAAGGTACGTGCACGCACTCCTATTTGGACATATGCTCTTATATGGACATGATTAAAACAGTCATCAATTACGTTGGTACGGTTTGGAGAGCGAGGAGTAGCATAAGGTAGCTTGACAGCGTATGTAGATATCTAACGCGGCATACAATTTCGCGAACGACTACTGACCTAGAGAAGCGGGAAAGCAGCAGATCTTCGGAAAAGAGCGCCATGGGCGCTGATGGTGTAGAAGGCACCCTCCTCAACGCAAGTAATACCAGTGGGTGTATGCAAACACTATATCTACGATGAGACGTCGTGTACAGCTGTAGCAGAATCAAGGCTTGCTTGGCATTCGCGTATCATCGACGAGTGATTGCACGATCGTTCTAGTTCATTCTGTGAACTAAATGATGGAGATCGTGCACGTCAAAGCCTCGACGTCGACGAGAACGTCGATAACATCGTGTTCGCCACCTCATCTCTTGCGACGGCTCGGTTTTTGTCATGAGCGTGGTAAGGCTTTTAACATAGCGTTTGCAAACATAGCCGATGGCATGTCTAGAAATACGTTGATGCATGGGTATTGCAAGACCCTTCCCATCGACCAAAGGACTATCCACTACGCCTACGTATCAAGGTACGTGCACGCACTCCTATTTGGACATATGCTCTTATATGGACATGATTAAAACAGTCATCAATTACGTTGGTACGGTTTGGAGAGCGAGGAGTAGCATAAGGTAGCTTGACAGCGTATGTAGATATCTAACGCGGCATACAATTTCGCGAACGACTACTGACCTAGAGAAGCGGGAAAGCAGCAGATCTTCGGAAAAGAGCGCCATGGGCGCTGATGGTGTAGAAGGCACCCTCCTCAACGCAAGTAATACCAGTGGGTGTATGCAAACACTATATCTACGATGAGACGTCGTGTACAGCTGTAGCAGAATCAAGGCTTGCTTGGCATTCGCGTATCATCGACGAGTGATTGCACGATCGTTCTAGTTCATTCTGTGAACTAAATGATGGAGATCGTGCACGTCAAAGCCTCGACGTCGACGAGAACGTCGATAACATCGTGTTCGCCACCTCATCTCTTGCGACGGCTCGGTTTTGTCATGAGCGTGCTAAGGCTTTTAACATAGCGTTTGCAAACATAGCCGATGGCATGTCTAGAAATACGTTGATGCATGGGTATTGCAAGACCCTTCCCATCGACCAAAGGACTATCCACTACGCCTACGTATCAAGGTACGTGCACGCACTCCTATTTGGACATATGCTCTTATATGGACATGATTAAAACAGTCATCAATTACGTTGGTACGGTTTGGAGAGCGAGGAGTAGCATAAGGTAGCTTGACAGCGTATGTAGATATCTAACGCGGCATACAATTTCGCGAACGACTACTGACCTAGAGAAGCGGGAAAGCAGCAGATCTTCGGAAAAGAGCGCCATGGGCGCTGATGGTGTAGAAGGCACCCTCCTCAACGCAAGTAATACCAGTGGGTGTATGCAAACACTATATCTACGATGAGACGTCGTGTACAGCTGTAGCAGAATCAAGGCTTGCTTGGCATTCGCATATCATCGACGAGTGATTGCACGATCGTTCTAGTTCATTCTGTGAACTAAATGATGGACATCGTGCACGTCAAAACCTCGACGTCGACGAGAACGTCGATAA
Organism: Phytophthora constricta; assembly: GCA_011947335.1. Classification (NCBI taxonomy): domain Eukaryota; phylum Oomycota; class Peronosporomycetes; order Peronosporales; family Peronosporaceae; genus Phytophthora; species Phytophthora constricta. The sequence continues at coordinate 162,688 of JAAVTI010000962.1, forward strand.
CATCGTGTTCGCCACCTCATCTCTTGCGACGGCTCGGTTTTTGTCATGAGCGTGGTAAGGCTTTTAACATAGCATTTGCAAACATAGCCGATGACATGTCTAGAAATACGTTGATGCATGGGTATTGCAAGACCCTTCCCATCGACCAAAGGACTATCCACTACGCCTACGTATCAAGGTACGTGCACGCACTCCTATTTGGACATATGCTCTTATATGGACATGATTAAAACAGTCATCAATTACGTTGGTACGGTTTGGAGAGCGAGGAGTAGCATAAGGTAGCTTGACAGCGTATGTAGATATCTAACGCGGCATACAATTTCGCGAACGACTACTGACCTAGAGAAGCGGGAAAGCAGCAGATCTTCGGAAAAGAGCGCCATGGGCGCTGATGGTGTAGAAGGCACCCTCCTCAACGCAAGTAATACCAGTGGGTGTATGCAAACACTATATCTACGATGAGACGTCGTGTACAGCTGTAGCAGAATCAAGGCTTGCTTGGCATTCGCATATCATCGACGAGTGATTGCACGATCGTTCTAGTTCATTCTGTGAACTAAATGATGGACATCGTGCACGTCAAAACCTCGACGTCGACGAGAACGTCGATAACATCGTGTTCGCCACCTCATCTCTTGCGACGGCTCGGTTTTTGTCATGAGCGTGGTAAGGCTTTTAACATAGCGTTTGCAAACATAGCCGATGACATGTCTAGAAATACGTTGATGCATGGGTATTGCAAGACCCTTCCCATCGACCAAAGGACTATCCACTACGCCTACGTATCAAGGTACGTGCACGCACTCCTATTTGGACATATGCTCTTATATGGACATGATTAAAACAGTCATCAATTACGTTGGTACGGTTTGGAGAGCGAGGAGTAGCATAAGGTAGCTTGACAGCGTATGTAGATATCTAACGCGGCATACAATTTCGCGAACGACTACTGACCTAGAGAAGCGGGAAAGCAGCAGATCTTCGGAAAAGAGCGCCATGGGCGCTGATGGTGTAGAAGGCACCCTCCTCAACGCAAGTAATACCAGTGGGTGTATGCAAACACTATATCTACGATGAGACGTCGTGTACAGCTGTAGCAGAATCAAGGCTTGCTTGGCATTCGCGTATCATGGACGAGTGATTGCACGATCGTTCTAGTTCATTCTGTGAACTAAATGATGGACATCGTGCATCAAAACCGACGTCGACGAGAACGTCGATAACATCGTGTTCGCCACCTCATCTCTTGCGACGGCTCGGTTTTTGTCATGAGCGTGCTAAAGCTTTTAACATAGCGTTTGCAAACATAGCCGATGGCATGTCTAGAAATACGTTGATGCATGGGTATTGCAAGACCCTTCCCATCGACCAAAGGACTATCCACTACGCCTACGTATCAAGGTACGTGCACGCACTCCTATTTGGACATATGCTCTTATATGGACATGATTAAAACAGTCATCAATTACGTTGGTACGGTTTGGAGAGCGAGGAGTAGCATAAGGTAGCTTGACAGCGTATGTAGATATCTAACGCGGCATACAATTTCGCGAACGACTACTGACCTAGAGAAGCGGGAAAGCAGCAGATCTTCGGAAAAGAGCGCCATGGGCGCTGATGGTGTAGAAGGCACCCTCCTCAACGCAAGTAATACCAGTGGGTGTATGCAAACACTATATCTACGATGAGACGTCGTGTACAGCTGTAGCAGAATCAAGGCTTGCTTGGCATTCGCGTATCATCGACGAGTGATTGCGATCGTTCTAGTTCATTCTGTGAACTAAATGATGGAGATCGTGCACGTCAAAGCCTCGACGTCGACGAGAACGTCGATAACATCGTGTTCGCCACCTCATCTCTTGCGACGGCTCGGTTTTGTCATGAGCGTGCTAAGGCTTTTAACATAGCGTTTGCAAACATAGCCGATGGCATGTCTAGAATACGTTGATGCATGGGTATTGCAAGACCCTTCCCATCGACCAAAGGACTATCCACTACGCCTACGTATCAAGGTACGTGCACGCACTCCTATTTGGACATATGCTCTTATATGGACATGATTAAAACAGTCATCAATTACGTTGGTACGGTTT